>JANQBM010138085.1:0-25080 GCA_025594535.1 Erythroxylum domingense | reverse complement strand
AGCCACCGCTCAGAGCTTTTAAGCTCAACGTTTATTTGGAGCCTCGAGCTCCCCAGTGTTTCAGAGCCTCAGGCTCATAGTGATTCAGAGCCTATGACTCAATGATTAATGCGCCCAATTTTGGGACAGTTTTAGGCGCTCAGTCACAACAACATAATAAATTAGAAAAGTGTCTCATAAGCATTTCATTTGCATTGTTTAATGCGTGTGTGATTGTGTGAAAAGGCTAAAAGCCTTAGTGAAGGCTCTGGTGTGACTAATGTGATTGTTTTGGATACATAAAATTGTGAAATATGTAATGTATAGAAAATTGAAATATGTGAAAAATTGTGCTTTGTGCAATGTGTTGCATGAATTGAGGGGACCATCGATAATGGTCACTTATTGGGTTCGCAAAATTCACCCAAAATTTGCAATTATTTTTCAGGGCTCAGAAGAATACCCCGTTAGGCAACGAGAGTATGTCTATTGAATAAGAGAGAGAGAGAAGAAATCGGGATCAGTTCGCGTTTGCATTGTGTCGGTTTATTTTAGTGTATTTTCTGCAATTTGCTATACTATTTATAATCATGTAATCCAATAGTACAGTTTGTAATAATTTTGCGAAATTGAGAATATTTGTATTGTATAATTTGAAATGGGCCCAAGTGGCTAATAAAAATTTGTTTCTGTTATTTTCTTTATGGTTGTATCAAATGATTATGAAATAAAATGGGCCAATTTGAGTTATTAAGTTTCTGTACTTTATGTTTCATCGATTGCAATGTAAATTGTTTCGTTTTCATTTAAGTAAACAAAATATTTTGGAAAAAGAAAAAGTGGGCCCAAATTAAAGATGTTTGAAAAGAGTATAATATATATATATATATATATATATATATATATATCTACCAAGTTTAATTGTTAAGTGATGTGACACGCCACCCTCGCGGGGCATAGACTTGGGTATCACAGTCGATATCGGGTTCGGGTCCAGCGGGAGTGGGGTGTTATAATGGGTCGAGCTTCAAACCAGACTGATTTGAACACTTAAGTTTGAACATAACCTAAAGCCCTAAATTCTTTTTTAAAAAAGGCTTAAACCTAACCTAAAGTCTAGGCAAATCAAGTTAGGCTCGAGCAAAGATGCCAATCCTAGTCACTAATATTGCATATTAATTTAATTGGAAAATTCCAACATGAAGTTGACATAATTAGTATTAACACTAATATCCTTTTTAACGTGTTAACTTCTTCCAAACAGTCCATATTATAATTGAATGCTACATCATTTCCTAATAAGTTGCACAAGGGTTGAGTGGACCCAAAAAGCTATTAATCCCCTTCTTAGTGGTTTGAAGTGGCATTCTTTCTATTACCTCAATCTTTAGTTTATCTGCCTCTATTCTATATGTCAAGATCTTATGGCCTAAAACAATACCCTCCTATATCATAAATTGACACTTTTCTCAATTCAAAACCAAATTGATCTCTTCATTATATTGTAAAACCTTATCTAGATTTATTAATCAATTATCAAAAAAGTTACCAAAGATAGAGAAATCATACATAGACATTTTCATAATTTTTATAATAAGATAAAAATACTATCATTATGCAATGTTGACAAGTAATATGTGTATTACATAAACCAAAATGCATATCATAAAATGTAAACATGCCATATAGAAATATCAATATAGTCTTTTTAGTCCTTTAATACAAAGAGAACATAATTGTGACTACAATATCTATCTAGAAAATAATAATACTTATACCCTATAAGCCTTTTGAGCTTTTAATCAAAGAAAGATAACGGAAAATGATCCTTATGGGTCGTAGTATTAAGTTTTCTATAGTCAATATAAACTATTCAAACATTCGCCATCATAGTAGAAATCAACTCATTATTTTTGTTATGCACTATAGTCTTTCCATCCTTTTTAGGTAAAACATGCAATAGATTCCCTCTTAATCTATTTGAAATGGGATAAATTATCCTTACATCTAGCCACTTTAGAACTTTAACCCTTGCTACTTCTTTCATATTAGAATTTATCCTTTTTATTTTCAATAATCAATTTATGGTTTTCTTCTAGAGAAATTATATGCTTGCAAAATGAAGAGATGATCCCACTAAGATCATATATAATCCATCATTTTGCCTTCTTTTTAGACCTTAATGTAAGTAATGGTTTATTAAGCTTAACATTATATAATGAAGTATTAACAACAATAGGCAACATTTTGTTCTCCCCCCAAAAAATTATACTTTAAAATTAGGGCAATCATTTCAATTTCAATTCCAATTTAAGGGGTTGCAAACTAGAAAAAGGAGCAAATGTCCTACCTTAACCCAAATATTCAAAGCTTCTACTTTGTACGTCGAAAGACTACCTTTAATTTAACTATTATGGATTCTTTTTTCGTTATGATGGATGTTTGTTTTACAGCTGAAAAATAAGTTTCTGGAGTCTCTTTCAATTTTAGATTCAAATTCCTCTCTAATTAGTGTATCGTGGCAATTAACATGATATGCTTGGTTAAAACTACTTTAATTTCTTTGTTCAATGACAACCTACCATTCTTTTCTAATTGGAAATTGAATAAGAATGAAATTACAAATCCTCAAAGTATAAGTTTATATGACCTTAAGGAGTAAAATAGGTAGTCATAAGAAATTACCTACTAACCAACTTAATAATATAGCTCACCAAGGAAAACAAAAGGCTAAGCCCAAGCTAATAAAAATTACTAGTTAGGTCAAATAAGACAAATCTAACAAACAATCAATAAAGAGGATGGAGTTATGCTTCATTCATACCAGATGATGTTGACTCAATCTATTGACTTCTTTAATGTAAAAAATCTTAGCTTTCAAGTAAGGAAGATTCCATTTTTCTTCTCATATCTTTATTGAACATAAAATGGATGTTGTTTACTAAGACTATTTCTTGCATTTAGTGAATAGTTTTAGTGATAAAACTTTAGATTTCTAGAATTTTGTCTTAGAAAGATTTGTGCTTCTTATTCCTCCATCAAGCATAGATGTTGTAATTTAATTTCAACCTAAATATGATAGAGTCCCTCTTAGTCTTGAATATAAGTTCCCCCATCCATTTTATTATCCTTTTCCTTTCTTGTTTATAATAAGAGATGTTATAAAAAGTGTAAATTTAAGTCAAAAGAGCTAAAAAGTATGGACATTTAAAAAATAGATGATTGATAGACTTATCTTTTAAACTACAAAGATGGTAATATAATGTAGTTAATCCTTTGATCCTATCATTGATCCTCAGTCTTTGTTTGATTGCTAAATATAAAATAAAAGTGGCTTTGGGGGAGTTAAGATTAAACAGTACCAGCTTGTGTCATTGACCTATTGAGGGAGAAGCCTCTAAAATTGTAATCCTAATCCTCTTCAATTATGGTATAATTTACCCTTACATGGTCTAAGAGCCCATGTTTTAGTGATGAAATCTCAGTGGTTTTGTATAAAGGACCTAATCCACTCTAATTGTTCGTACTAAAACTAAGTATTATAACCATTATGTTTAATGTCTTCATTTATTTATAAATTTTATCCTTCATCCCTAGTAACTAGTTTAGGGTTTATAAGTTATCATATATAGGTTTCAATTTTTAGAAACTAATATCTCTTTAGAAATAAGAATACGTCCATTTAACACAAAATTCCTTATCATTGAACAATTTCTAAATCCTATTTTCTATTAAAATCTTATTTATATCTTTAATATGTGTAACTCTAAGTTCCTCTTATTCTTTAAGGGTATAAACATCATACCATTTAACTTTTAATAATGTAGCTTTATTAGCATCTCTAGCCCATCGAAATTTTTTGATGATTTTCTTCATAAGCTTGATTAGATTCCTTGAAAGTATTAAATGTAAACTCTAATAATATGCATATTTTTAAATACTAAGATGATAAGTTATAACCTACTTGAAAATGAAAGAAACTTATTATTCCAATGGTTGATCCTTTTTGTCAATTAATTTGAAGAGGGGATGGAAATCTTTGAATGTTGATCTTTTTTCTATAATAGGAACCCTAATTTAATTGAATGGTTTTTACTAGATTTGAATACCAATAATTCTGGTAAGTTGATTTACTAACTCTTTATGATCTATAAAGATAAATATTTGCCTTTTTTTTGGGTAAATAGTAAGCCTTAACAGATTCTTGAATTTTTGGAGAGAATTAATGAACATCTAGATTGAATTAACATTATCTCCACTATGTAGTAAGTCATCAGTAAAAGCCAAATTGAATAGCTTTAGACTTTTGCATTTGTAATGATATTTAGAAGTTCCCTTTCTGAACAATGTTGAAGGAGATTAACATCATAAGAAATTCAATCCCTAATGAGAAGAGAGATAGAGGATCCCTTTGATTTAATTCTTTTACCCCATCAAACTTTTATATTGGCTCACCATTTATAGGTATACAATAAGATGTAGTTAAGAAGAATTAGTGGATCCATTAAATAAAAGTTTGAGAAAAATCAAATCCCACTAAGCAATTAATCAAGAAGCTCTAATTGATTGAGCCAAATGCATTATGAAAAGTAATGTTCATATAGAAAATTTGAACATATTCTTTCTTATCATAATTCTTATACAAATATTGTACTAAAAAAATATTTTCACCAATATTTCTTCCTTTAATATATGCGATTTAGCTTTAATTGATTAGGAAGATTAGAACTCCTTTTAATGTTACAAATATCATCTTAGATATGAATTTGTAAATAATATTTCAACAAGAAATTTGCCTATAATCCATATATATGAATTTGTAAATAATATTTCAACAAGAAATTTGCCTATATTCCATCAATAAATTGGGATTAGATCACTTAAGAATCAAGCTCAAAAAAGTTTTGTTTACCTCTCTCAACTTTTTTTTTTAAGATGAGAATTCAAGGATTACTTATAAGACCATACCTCTTAATAATCTTTATGATTTTTTGAAAGTAAAGGGCATTTAATCCATCAGGTCCAAGGTCATTGCTTGGATTTAAGTTGAAAAGATCATTGTTAAAATATGATATAATAAAAGGCCTTATGAAGTGATTCACCTAATCTATAAATAATGAATGGGAATGAATTCTATAAGGACCTGTATAAAACACGACATTAAAAGAGACACCTATAATGCCTTTAAAATAGTTAAAAGCCATTGTATTTAAATATTATTGATGCCAATTAGAAATCCTAGCTATTAGTTAAATAATTAATCTTACTTTGGTTAATATAACATTATGAATTAACTTCATGTTTTTATTTCCTTCTTTAAGCTATTAAATTCCTCAATTTTTGCTTCATAAGGGAATTATAAGATTCAAAAGATTAGTAAAATTTAGCTAAATACTATATTTCCTTGATCTTAAGTGATTCATCATATGGGAGTTAGTAAACATCATTATGGATTGTATTAAGCTCATCTATAAAATTTTAAAATGAAGCTTTTGTATTAAGAGAATATGATTTTTAAGAGACTTAAGTTCTCTTTTGATGGCATAAAGTTTTTTCATACAAATGAAAGCTCGGTAGCCTTATATATTAACATGTAATCCCTTATCCTTAACTTATTCAAATCCTCTATTATTAAGGAGATAGTTTCTAAACGTGAGAAGGGGTATAATGGGGGATATGGTAGATAGATTTAAGATTTTAATGAGAGTGTGATTAAAGTTGAGAGTGTTAACAAACCTAGCTATAGACTCAACTTGGGACTATACATATTGTGCTAAGCAGTTGGTTGGAGCATCTTTGTTTAGGAAGGCCATATTTAAAACTCTTGAAGAATTGTAATAGCTCATTGGAAACATTATAATGAATAATTACCAATGGGGGAATTCAAGAATGAAGTAAAATCAATCAACATCCATAATATTGATATCGTGACAATGTGATAGTTGTGCAATAGTGTGTGTTTTTCTAAGTATCTGGCATGTGTTTGTTACATAATAGGTTATTATTGTTGTATTCTAGGACTTATTTTGTATGTTTTTGTTTAGTTTTATCTTCATGGTTGTTCTTTTATGTTTGATGTTGATTTAGGGTAAGAATTGATTATTTTGATGTAGGAATGGAGGGTGGCCACCTTTGTGAATGAGCTAGGGACCAAGAGAGGAGAAGAGAAGTGGAGAAATTGTAGAACAAGAACCCACGATCGTGGGATTCATGCTAATTCCCATGATCGTGGGATCCCTAGCCTAGAGAGACACTCGGGTTTCATTTATTTTTAGGTTTTTATGTTTATGTAAGGATATAAACCCTTACGACTGAAGGGGGCATCGTGAAAACTTGCCTCTTTGAGCTAAAAACTAGATTTAGAGCCTAGAGAGAGGTAGAGAATCAAGATTTCCATTCTGAATTGGGCAAAGAGCACACCAACTCTAGATTTTCTAGATTTGGGCAAAGAAGTGGAGGAGTTTGCTTCATCAAGTTCTTATTTCTTTTTTCTCTTCTAGCATCTTTATTATGGATTGCTTGGTTGTTGGGGATGCTAATGAAATTATGAGTGGCTAAGTTATTTGTAGAGATTACTTTTGAACTACTTGTTGAACTTATATTTTGTTGATTTGAATGAATGATGCTTTTGATGAATGTGATGCTTATACCTTGCAATATATTGAGAAATTGAGTTGGGTAAATTATGTAGGGCTATACAATGAGAATTGGCACTCTATAGACCTACATTCATCATGTTAATTGATTAGTTAGAGAGAGATCTTAGCTAATTAGTTGATTACCCATAGGATAACTTCATAACTAGTTGAATTGGTGGACTAATTTTGTAGATTGAGAGATTGCTTAATCATCTCCATTTAATTTGGCTAGGGACAATTAATTACACCTTGAGAGAGGGTAGTTAATACATTAGGACGTCTTAGGTGAGGTACAATTTAATTAACAAGGAAGGAGGGAGATAAGATAGGGAAAAATGATCTTTAATTGTTAAATCTTGAATTCCAAGTTTTTGCACTTTTGCTTTATCTTTTGTTCATTGTTAGTTGTTTGATTTAGCTTAAATTTTCAGTTAGTTCTTAAACAAAGAGCAACCTAAATTTAGTGGTGCCTAAGCATAATCCTTGTGGGATCTATATTCACTTTTTACTACAAGTTACAACACATATAATTGTAGTTTTGAGAGTAAAACTAGGAGTTGTTTTGCAATTAACAAGGTTTTAGTGCCATTGTCGGGGATTGTTTATTTAACATCTTGTTTAGTTTGGGTTTTGATTTAATTTTTGATACTTTTCCTTATGTATTTGTAGGTGTATGAACACAAGGAGCACACAAAGGTCTACTAAATTTAGTGACGAAGAGTTATCGGATATCATAAGGCACAAACAAGAGTTGAGAAGAGCGAAGCGTCAAGACAATATACGAAGAAATATGACAGACGAAGCAGAGCAAGGAGGAGATGAGAGGATATTGATGGAATTTATGAGGCTAGGTTTCAGTCCTTAAGGAGTTATAAGGCTAGCAATTTAAGCTAATAATTTCGAGATCAAGCCGGTACTCCTTAACATACTTCAGAATAGTGATAAATTTTACGGGCTATCTAACGAAGATCCTAATGCCCATCTTACGCCTTCAGTTTTAATGAGATGTTTGACGATGTCGTGAGTTTGCGATTGTTTTCTTTCACTTTGAAAGATCAGGCGAAGATATGGTATAACTCACTCAGTTCAGGGCAGATCACTACTTAGGAATAGCTAGCCCAAGCATTCCTTACTAAATACTTCCCCTTGACCAAGAAAACAAAAATCATAAAGGAAATCGCAAATTTTCAACAAAGTGATGGAGAGTCTTTATATGTAGCTTGGGAGAGGTTTAAAGAATTACAGAGAAGCTACCTCCATCATAACCTTCTGAGGGAGTTCCTTTTACAGACATTATATAATGGTGTAAATCAGAGCACAAGAGGAACCATAGATGCAACTACTAGAGGTTCTTTGATGAGAAAAATTATTGATGTAGCTCATGGTCTTTTGGAAGAGTTGGCAAGCAATAACTATATGTGGTCAAGTGGGAGGAGTATATAGGGGCAAAAGGAGTAAAAAGGTATGATCCCAGTTGACTCTATTACAACTTTATATGCACAGATCACAACCTTTACTAAACAGTTGAGCAACATGCAAGGAGCATTTTCATCTACGACTAAAGCTATGCAATTACAGTGTGAGTTATGTGGGCAAAATAACCATGGCACAACTGAATGTTTCTTGTTAGGAGCCAGTGGTATAGAACAGGTGAATTACTTGGGCCAACCACAAAGAGGTAACAATCCATACTCTAAGACTTACAATCCGGGTGGGAAAACAACCCAAATTTCTTTTGGAGTACTAATAATATAGGTTGCCAAGCAAGATCGCAAGGACCTCCTAGATTTCAACAATACCGACTTGGATCTTTAGAGAGCAAAATGAACAAATTAATGGATGTCTAGGGCTCCACACTAGCAAATCAAAAAGAGAACCAAAAGAGGATGTTTTCGAGCTAGAAGGAAATTCAAAAGAGGATAGAGGCAAAGTTTAATCATATTGTGAAGAACCATGCCTTATCCATCCACAACTTAGAGGTTCAGGTAGGCTAACTTACTAATGTTTTGTCTTCTAGAAGTGCAGGTAGCCTACCAAGCAATACTGAGACCAACCCAAGGGAACAACTCAAGGCTATTACACTTTAAAGTGACAAGTAGGTGCAGGAACCAAGTGTGTAAAAAGATAGCCAAGAAAAAAGGAAATTCAAGGAGATAGAAAAAGAGAAAGAAGAAGAGATGTCTTATGTACCACCACCACCCTACAAGCCTAAACTTCCATATCCACAAAGGGTGAGACAACATTAGATGGATGCTCAGTTTTTCAAGTTTTTGGAGAAACTAAGGAAACTTCAGATTAACTTGTCATTGGTGGGAACCTTGGAGTGCATACCCAAGTATGCGCAGTTTCTTAAGGACATACTTACACATAAATGCACTTGGGAGGACAATCAAGAGTAACTTTGATAGAAAATTGTAGTTCGATCATATCAAGTACAATGCCTTCAAAACTATAAGATCCAGGGAGTTTTACTATTCCATATGTTGTTGGTGACTTTGAATTTTCTAAATGCTTATATGATTTAGGTGTAAGAATTAACTTGATGCCTTTGTTTATTTTTAGGAAATTAGGACTAGGAGAGGTTAAGTCAACTTCCATACTAATTTAACGTACAGATTAATCCAAAGGCCATTTGTAGTTATAGAAGATATGTTGATAAAAGTGAATACATTTATCATTCTTATTGATTTTGTTGAGCTGAATTTTGAAGTTGAGAGAAATTGTCCATTAATTTTGGGTAGGCTTTTTATGAATATTGGTAGGGCATTATTTGATGAATGGAAACTTGTTTTGAGAATTGGTGATGAGCAGGTTGAATTTAATAAGTCAAAATCTTTGAAGAAACCGATAGATGGTACTGTATGTATGAAAATTGATGTTGTAGATGAGTGTGTGATGGAGGTTGAAGAGGAAGTTGATGAAGTTATTAAAGTGCATAGGGATGAGAGTGTGAAAGAAGAGGAATTATATGAGGAAGTTGATTTAGAGAAGCTGGAGAGAACAAATACACCTACCCCACCTTCCATTATTAAGCACCCCACTTTAGAGCTTAAACTCTTACCTTCCCACTTGAGATATACCTTTTTAGGTAAGAACCTTAACCTGCGTATCATTATCTCCAATCAATTAGATTTTTACTAAGAAGAGAAAGTGGTGCAAACCATTAAGAAGAGGATAAGAGCCATAGGGTGGTGACAAATTTATAAAATTAGGGGGATTAGCCCCAATGTGGTGATGCATAGTATTAACCTAGAAGAAGGATGTAAAACTATGAGAGAACGACGAAAAAGGTTAAATCCAAACATGCAAGAGGTTGTAAAGAAGGAGGTAGTAAAAATTTTGGATACGGGGATTATTTACCCCATTTCAAATAATAAGTGGGTGAGTCTAGTGCAGTGTGTGCCTAAGAAGGGTGGCATGATAGTAATGAAGAATGAACATGGTGAAAAGATTTCTACTAGGACCATCACAAGTTGGCTAGTGTGTATTGATTATAGGAAACTCAATTTGGCCACTAAGAAAGACCATTTTCCTTTACCTTTTATGGACCAAAATGAATGAGAGGGTGGTTAGCCATTATTTTTACTGCTGTCTTGATGGATATTCAGGATACAATCAACTGTTTATATAATCGGAAGACCAAGGGAAGACCACTTTCACTTGTCCTTATGGGACTTTCACTTATCGGAGGATGCCTTTTGGTTTATGCAATGCACCTGCCTCATTCTAAAAGTGCATGATGGCCATATTTTCAGACATGAATGAGAACTTCATAGAGGTATTTACGGATAACTTCTCTGTCTTTGAAGACTCTTTCGATCATTGCTTGTTTAATTTAGACAGAGTGCTTCAAATATGTAAGGAGTCTCATCTAGTCTTAAACTGGGAGAAGTGTCATTTCAAGGTCTAAGAGGGAATTGTATTAGGCCATAAGATCTCATGCAAGGGGATTGAAGTGGATCAAGCTAATTAAAGTGATTGAAAAGCTACAACCTCCCACAAACATTAAGGGTATCTGAGCCTTCTTTGGTCATGCAGGATTCTACAGATAGTTCATCAACGATTTTTCTCTTATTGTTAGACCCTTGACTCATTTATTAGTTAAAGATGTGCCCTTTGTGTTTGATGATGGTTTTTTGGAATCTTTTAACAGGTTGAAGAAGGCACTTACAATAGCACCCATTTTGATGTCTTCAGATTGGTCTCTTCCCTTCGAGATTATGTATAATGCAAGTGACCATGCTATTAGTTGTGTACTTGGCCAACGGAAGGAGAAGAGGTTGCATGCCATCTACTATGCAAGCAAGACCTTGATGGGAGCACAACTGAACTACACCACTAATAAGAAGGAATTGTTTGCAGTGGTATTTGCATGTGAAAATTTTCATTCTTATCTTTTAAGCTCACAAGTTATTGTTTTTACATATCATGTAGTGTTACGTTATCTCTTTGCTAAGAAGGATGCCAATGCTAGGCTCGTCCAGTGGGTGCTTCTACTCTAAGAATTCAACATTGAGATTAAAGACAAGAAGGAAGTAGAAAATGTTGTAGCAGATCACCTATCACGACTTGAAGGGGGCACCAAGAAAAAGCAAAAATCGAGGAGAGCTTTCCTGATAAGGCTGTAATGATGGTAGATAATCCTTTTCATCCTTGGTTTGCAGATATTTCAAACTACTTCTCAGGTGGTATTCTTCTTTCTGATCTCTCATATTAACAAAGGAGGCACTTATTATTTCAATGTTCTCCTTATATTTGGGATGAACTTTACTTTATAAGATATGTGCTGACAGTGTGATTCACAGGTGTGTCCTTGAAGATAAAATGCCTAAAATTTTGATGCAATGTCATAGCTCACTTTATGTAGGGCACTATGGAGCTAATAAGACTGCTTTTCGAATCTTGGAGTATGGATTCTATTAGCTAACCTTATTCAAGGATGCTCGAGATTTTGTGCTGAAGTGTGACAAGTGTCAAAGAGTAGGTAACATATCGAAGAGGGATGAGATGCTACTTTCAAACATCATAGAGGTGGAGATATTTGATGTGTGGGGCTTGGATTTCATGGGACCATTCCCATCCTCCTTAGGTAACACTTACATATCGATTGGGGTTGATTATGTTTCTAGGTGGGTTGAGGCTGTAGCTACTCCAACTAATGATGGCAAGGTGGTTCAAAAGTTCATCAAGAAGATCTTTACTAGATTTGGGGTGCCTAGAGCGATCATAAGTGATTGAGGGAACCATTTTTGGGACAAACCCTTTAAGGCTCTTATGAGAAGATACAATGTTCATCATAGAGTGGCTACCCTTACCACCCCTAAACCAGTGGCCAAGTAGAGGTGATGAATAGAGAGTTGAAGAAGATTTTGGAGAAGGTAGCACTTCAAGAAAGGATTGAGCTTTAAAGCTAAATGACACCTTATGGGCTTACAGTACAGCTTTCAAAACATCTATAGGTACCACACCATATCGATTTGTGTATGACAAGAGTGTTTTGAAAGCTATCTTGTAAGCCCAAGCTTGCCATTTATCATTGGAGTTAGAGTATCGGGCCTATTGGGCTGCTAGAAAGTTGAACATGGAATGTAAGCTAACAGGTGAGAAGAGATTGTTATAACTTGATGAATAGGAAGAGTTGAGATTTGAAGCTTATGAAAATGCTAAGTTGTACAAAGAAAGAACAAAAAAGTGGCATGATGTTCACATAAAAAAGAAGGAGTTTAAGAGTGGGGACTTAGTGCTTTTATTCAATTCACGGCTTCGGTTATTTCTAGAAAAACTGAAGTCAAGATGGAGTGGATCTGTCAAGATCCTTCAAGTGTTTCCCTATGGAGCTTTGGAGTTGAAAAATGACAAGGGTGAAGCATTCAAGGTCAATGGGCATAGATGCAAGCCATATTATAGAGGGACATATTCATAAGAAAGAGAAGTCATCTCTTTCCTTTCTTCCACTCTTTCATGAATGCATGTGGAATGGTCAAGCTAATGACCTTAACTTAACATGTTTACCTTTCTTTTGCTTGTCTTTGTTTACTTGTTTGTTTGATCTATTTGGTTGTGATTATGTTTGGTTTGATTTTGCTATAGTTTCTTGGTGATTATTTGGATTTTATTTGAGTTTTAACTTGTTTTATCTTCAAATTTCTTGTTGGTTAGGTGATTTTGATGTGTTTGCAAGTTGTTTGAATGTTAAGAATGCATGTTAAGCCTGGAAGAGGGTTAAGAAGTTGGAAAAGTTGGAAAAGTTGGAAAAGTTGGAATACCCATGATCGTGGGAATGGGTTTGTTTCCCACGAATGTGGGAATGCTTTTAAGAAACTTTCTGGAGCCTTAACCCGCAATCGTGGGAATTGGTTTGTTTCCCACGACCATGGGAAGACTCTTCAAAATCTTTCTAGAGCCTTAACCCACATTTGTGGGAAGGGCATGGATTCCCATGATCATAAGATCCCCCATCCGAAAATTTTTAAAACTCCCTCCTTCTTCTTTCTTTCTTCATTTCTTCACATTCTCTCACTCTAAAAAACGACACTCACTTACCTAAACCTCACAAATCCTTCATCTTTCCCCCAAATCTTGATATTTTCTCCACTTCTTCCATCATTTTTTCACTCCTTTAACACTTATTTCTTATTAACCACTCAAGAATCTAAGGATTTAGTAAGTTTTTCTCTTTTTCTCTCTCAAAAGGTGCTCACCTCTCTCTTGACTATTTTTACAGATTTTTCTCCTTTAATGGCTCCAAAGAAGCTTTTAGCCCATAAACCAACCGACTAACTTTGCCACCATAATCTCCATGAGCTTTCTTACCTTTTACTTTTTACGTTGGTTTATTTACCTTGATAGTTGTTTTACTTGTTTGTTTGTTTGATTTTGGGTTTTATGTTTTGGTTTCCTTTTATGGTTGCTTTGTCACATTGAGGACAATGTGTTATCCAAGTGTGGGAGGTGACATTTGCTTTGTCAATTGCATTGTTTTAGTCTCTGTTTGCATTTTGTTAATTAGGATCCATGTTTTAGGCATATTAGGTTGTTTTATGCTACGCAATGGAACCACACTTGAATCCTTTTGATTTAGTTTTCCATAAGATTCTATCATGATATTTAAAATGAGATTGAATGCATGGTTGAACTTGAATTAGGCTACTTGAGTAGAGAGTGAACCATGTTGAGTGATGAAAAGTAGTTGGTTGTATAAACTTACTCAAAATTTGACACTTGAGTAATGAGGTAGTGTAGAGATGCATAATGAATTTTCAATTGAGTCAATGCGAGGATTGAGCCTATATGACTCCATCTATAGTCATTTTATTTCTTTTTTGGTGTGATGCTTCCTTAGGTTATTACCTTCAGAACTTGCTTTGAATCAGTTTGAGTCTCCTAGATGCATGCTCAATAGAGATGATTAAAGCCCTTTTTGTGTTAAACTTTGGCTTAAATGACCTACCTTTTATTATCCCTTGCTACCCCCATTGAGCCTTAATCCTTTTATTTATTGAAAACACCCCAAATTTTAAAACCCAAAGCCCAAAACCCATTAGCCTACCCATTCATAAGCTTAGTAGAGTATTAAGTGATGCATTAGTTTGGGATTTTTGCTACAATTTTTTTCTGAGATGAGTTGAGTGATACTTCTGCTCTTTGAGCACCTTGTATTTAATTGCTATTTTGTTCATTGTTTCTTCAATGTTAAAAAAAAAAGAAGAACATCTTAGTAGCATCAATAAGTGTGGAGTAGTAGTATATTTACATTTGTGTATCTTAAAAATATGTTTTGTTATCCCTTTGTCCACTTATTACTTTATGAATGCTTGTGTTAAACCCTTTACCCCTTTTGACCCACCTTAACCCGTACCACATTTCAACTCGAAGCAAGTCCTTTTGATCTACTTATACATGTAATCATTATAGAGGACAATTGGTGTATTAGCAAGCCTATGGTAGTGTAGTTTCCTATAGGGAGCTTGAGTAAAATACTAACCATCAAACACTTCAGAGAAATAAGTGAAACCGTGAGGAGATTTATTTTGCGTTTATACTTATCTTTGAGTGCTGGTGCCATAAGTTGAGTTTGCTTATGTACACTAATGAAAAGTAGTCATGATATGTGTAGTGGCTTGACATTTGAGTGGCCAAACTTTAAGGGATTGCATGTTTTGATCTTTGTGAAAATGTAGCAATTGAATTGATTGGTTGTGTTTGATTTTGATTAAGGACAAACAAAGATTTAAGTGTGGAGAAGTTGATAATTGTGCATTAGTGTGTATTTTTATAAGTATTTGGCATGTATTTGTTGCATAATATGTTATTATTATTGTGTTCTAGGACTTATTTTGTATGTTTTTGTTTAGTTTGATCTTCATAGTTGTTCTTTTATGTTTAATGTTGATTTAAGGTAAGAATTGATCATTTTAATGTAGGAATAGAGGGTGGCCGCCTTTGTGATTGAACTAGGGACCAAAAGAGGAGAAGAGAAGTGGAGGAGTTATAGAATAAGAACCTACAATCGTGGGATTCAAGCTAACTCCCACAATTGTGGGATCTTTAGCCTGAACAGACACGAGGGTTTCACTTATTTTTAGGTTTTTGTGACTATATAAGGATATAAACTCCCAAGGCTGAAGGGAGCATCATGAAAAATTGCCTCCTTAAGCTAAAAACTATATTCAGAGCTTAGAGAGAGGTAGAGAATCAAAATTTCCATTTTAAATTGGGCAAAGAGTACACGAACTCCAGTTTCCATATTTGGGCAAAGAAAAGGAAGAGTTTTCTTCATCTAGTTTTTATTTCGTTTTTCTCTTCTAGCATCTTTATTATGGATTGTTTGGTTGCTGGGGATGTTAATGACATTATGAGTGGCTAAGTTATTTGTAGAGATTACTTTTGAACTACTTATTGAACTCTTATTTTTTTGATTTGAATGAATGATGCTTTTAATGAATGTTAAGCTTATACCTTGCAATATATTGAGAAATTGAGTTGGGTAAATTGTGTAAGGCTGTGCAATGAGAATTGGCACTCTATAGACCTACATTCATCATATTAATTGATTAGTTAGAGAGAGATCTTGGCTAATTAGTTAATTACCTATAGGCTAATTTCATAACTAGTTGAATTGGTGGACTAATTTTGTAGATTGAGATATTGCTTAATCATCTCCATTTAATTTGGCTAAGGACAATTAATTACACCTTGAGAGAGGGTAGTTAATACATTAGGACATCTTAGGTGAGGCATAATTTAATTAACAAGGTAGGAGGGAGATAAGATAGGGAAAAAATTGATCTCTAATTGTTAAATCTTGAATTTCAAGTTTCTAAACTTTTGCTTTATCTTTTGTTCATTGTTAGTTGTTTGATTTAGCTTAAATTTTCAGTTGGTTCTTAAATAAAGAGCAACCTGAATTTAGTGGTAAGTACAATCCTTGTGGGATCGATATCTTCTTTTTACTATAAGTTAAGACCTGTATACTTGCGATTTTAAGTGTAAAACTAATAGTTGTCTCGCAATCAACATAACGTTAAAGGAAAAGTTGGAAGGTTTGAGCACAAAGATTAACACTATGGAATTTCCAAGTTAACCAACACAAATGATAGCCCAATTGATTTTCTAAAAGTGACTCAATAAGATTAAGCATTTTTTTTTGTAATAGCCCAGACCACCCTACCCACAGATATTGTCTGTTTTGGGCCTTGGCCCAGCTAAACCCTGACGGTTTTGTTCTTTCCACCCCTAGGAAAACACGTCTTTGAGGGAGAAGTATCCATACCCTTATAAGGCGTAATTCATTCTCCTCTCTAGCTGATATAGGAATCTCACAATCCATCCCCCTTTAAGGCTCAACGTCCTCACTGACACAACAATCTGGGTACTGGCTCTGATTCTATTTGTAACAGCCCAGACCACCCGCTTATAGATATTGTCCACTTTGGGCCTTGGCCCAGCCAAGCCCTCACTGTTTTGCTTTTTCTACCCCCGAGAAAACGTGTCTATGAGAGAGAGGTATCCATATTCTTATAAGGCGTAGTTCATTCCCCTCTCAAACTGATATGGGAATCTCATAATAGGCCCAAAAGCGGACAATATCTGTAGGTAGGTGGTCTGGGATATTACAAATACCTAAACCGGTGTGTTAGTGAGGACACCGAGCCTTAAAGGAGGTAGATTGTGAGATTCCCATATCGATTGGAGAGGGGAACGAACTACGCCTTATAAGGGTATGGATACCTCTCCCTCAAAGACGCGTTTTTCTAGGGGTGGAAAGAGTAAAATCGTGAGGGTTTGACTGGGCCAAGGCCCAAAGCGGACAATATCTGTGGACGGGGTGGTCTGGGTTGTTACAGGTTTGATTAGAATTTGTTAATTTACTAATTTATTTTCTTAAACTATTTTGTTCAGAGGGTTCCCTTTTTATCTCTCTCTTAACCCTAATTTATGAATCCACATCAAAAATTAAAATAAAATATCAAGAAAATAATAAAGATAAAGAATAAGTTTTAATTTTATTATTAAGTTTAGGCCAATATTGGGCACTTGGGCTCTAATCACCCAATTAGTTAAAATGCTCATTGGTTTAGGCTTTTAAGAATCAAAGGTCCAAATGAAATTTTATTTTAATTTTAAAGTGTGATTTCTAATAAAAAAAGACATAAGCTTGAAAAGAAAACAACTAAGAGAATTTATTACATACATTCACACAAACTAGGCTTAAAACCCAAATAGACCTTTCTTCTTTGAATTTGTGATCTCTCTTGAAGTTGTGCTTAGACTTTAGCTTTTATTGGGCACTTATTGCAAAATGATGGTGTTTAAACCCTCCTAACCCATATGTAAAAAAAGAGATGCCAATAATAATTTTAATAGTCCAAGTTTATGTTCCATTAACAAAATAGGCTTAAAACTGCATTAGCCCCTTCAAAACCTGATTTTGATATGTTGAGAAAAAGGGCTTAAAAATTTTTATATTTTTATTTGAAAATTGAATAGTTTAAAAATAACAATTGTTTATACTCTGCCTTATTATTTGATGTTTTTCAGTTGACATCATACTATATATTGTATTATTACTAACAATAACCCTCTTAAATATATTCATGCATTATTCATTTTCTCTTGTTGCATCATTTACGTACATTGTCCATGCCAGGTGCTCATTACATGTCACATGTTTGCTATGAATTTCCCTATATTCTTTTAGAGGTGTTGACGTTTAAAGTATGTAATTGATTATAATATGTGATTTTAAGGAATTTGTTAAGATGTACCTAATATTAAGCTCACCTAACTTAATTGAAAACACAACTCTTCCTAATACACCTGGTTTGCAAAGCACTTGTCTTAATGGAAGATATGTGCATAAGTTGATGGTTTAAGCCTAAAAATAAGGCTTTAGTTTCATTTCACTAATGAATAATGCATATACTATTTTTCTTTCTTAAATAATTTAACTTTAGGCCTTATAATATCTTGCTATATAATATATTAATATTTAGGTGTTTTCTTCCTCATTGATCAAAATTTTAAATTTACGTGTGAAACGCTCTATAGAGATGTAGTGACTCCCTAATTTTAAGTTCAGTAATAATAACATGGTTTTAAAGGAATCATTTAATTAATTAATGGCATATTGGAACTTTGGTTTCACTTGAATTCCTTAAGCTTTTGGAGTATTTTGAAGAATGGAAAGTATAAATCAATAGATCTTGAGAGGAGCCTTAAGCTATATTTGGTTGGACGTAAAGTTTTTAATGAAATGGAACGTAAATGGATGTAATATTAAAAAATTGTTGTTTAGAAGGGATGGAAGGGTTTATAATGTAATATAGTAAAATGTTGTTTGGATGAAGGGTTTATAATGTAATATATTGTATCATTTTACATTCTATCCTAAACTACTCAAATTGGAGGTTTTCCATTTTACTGTTTAGCATGGAATGAGATGTAATGTGAAACCCTCCTCTTCCATCCCATTCCATTCTGTTATAAAACCTTCTCCCAAACGATGTAATAATATTACATTCTATTCCATTCCATTATAAAACCCCTAACTAAACATAACCTTAATAAACTTATTATCCTACCTACTAACTTTTGTGCCTTTTTCTTATTTCTAGGTGTTTTCATATGCAAGATAGTCTTTAATTTTTATGGATTAATTTTTATCCTTATATAGGTGATCATACTTTGCAGGAACTGCCTACTCCCACTTTGAATATGCCTTCTAAAAGTTAAGTTTCATGTAATACTTTTGTATGGTTGCAAACATTCCTCCAGGTATTATCATAATTTCCTTCCACCTTTTGTTTACAATCATATCATTAATGTATGATTTTGTATTTCTTTTTTCTTATTTATGAAAAACAAAGTTTTCTAGCCTTTAATAGGTTGTCTTACATTCTTTAAGTAAAAAGGTATGACTTAATAATAGTAAATACTTTTGTAAGTGGTAAATGATATCTTTTCTTTGTCTGTTTCATTCATATTGATCTAATTATAACCCTCATAAGAATCTATGAAACTTAAAGTCTAATGGCCTAACGTGACATCTATTAATTGATCTATCTTTAGTAATGATAGATATCTTTTAGGCATGCCTTGATTAAATTTATGAAGTCCATACACATTCTTGATTTTTCATTTGCTTTTCTTGACCATAACCACATTAGTGAGCCAGTCAAGTTATCAATTTCTCTAATAAAAAATGTGTCTGAAAGTTAGTTCACCTCCTCTTCTATGGCATTTTATCTTTTTATTTATAAATTCCTTTTCTTTTATTTTATTGGTCTGAAGAGAGTGTCTATATTTAGCTTATAAATTTCATTTACTACTCATGTGTGGCATCTCAGTTGAACTCCATGTAAACATATATAAGTGATAAAACAAGAATTTCCTTGGAGCTTCCTTGGTAGCTTTTTTTTTTCCATCTTTGATCTAATTTTAAGCATCTTAAAATCCATAATAATAACCATCTCGATTTGTTTATCTAGCTCACCCATGATTTCTTTTGTCAAATTCCTGAAATCTAATTCTTCCATGTTCACCATATATGTATTGTTCTTCTTTTCAAAGGCTATGGTATAACATTGTTTCTTCATTCATTAGTCTTATTTATCTTGCTTGCTCTTTTTAGGGTTGAGAATTTCATTATCAACTAGTAAGGTGATAGGATTATATGCGTTAGGAAGAGAAATGACTTGCTGATTATAACATTATATGCATATGGTTTTCTTTCTACATATAATTATATCATATTTCTTATTTTTCTTGACATGTCCTTAATGTCACGAGAAAATACATGTTCCATTCCATGTAAATTTGATCTCCCTCAAAACCAAGCAAAGGTAGGGTCACATGTTTCCATATATCTAGGATTAATATTTCTTTAAAAATATCATAAAATGAAATGTCAATGGAACTTATTGTATCTACAAATATTCTTTTAACCAAATAATTCTAACATAGATTCATAACCAAAATGTCTCCATAAGGGTGGATTAAAGACTTATTGCCTATTGTTTAAAAGGTGATCTCAGAGAATTTCATTCTTTCATTAGGTATGTTATTGTTAGGTTGTTCATTACGATCCTCTCCTCGTGTTGCTTTCTTTGATTATATTTTTGGCTCTTTATAATCTTCTCCTATAATCATATAGATCACTCTTCATATGGAGTGTGGTTCCCTATCATATTTCATGATTCTCGAACTTAGGTATGAACTCCTTCTCTCTTTTATGACTCATTTATCTATGTTATTTTTATCAAGTCATTAGATACTCCTCTAAGATTTTGGTAGTCCTTGGTTGCATGTTTAATATCCTGATAAAAGTAACATTATAAGTTTTTAGCACTATTAAGATGGTTGGTGGCTTTTTTTTAAATTTTGTAACTAAGTCATTATCTAAGATATAGTCAACCACAATGTTAAATGATGTATTGAACATGGGGAGTTCTTCTCGATACTTCCTTGTTTTCAACTTTTGATCATTATATATATGGCTCCTTCTTCTTGACTTTATTGTGATAACTTATATTTGTATTCTTTTTTTTTATGTGGCTTCTCGCATTTCCTTCAACATCCTTCAGGTATATATATTTTTATTCCTTAATCATTATAAGTAATCCCTTAATCATAGATATTAAGTAAGAAAAGTTTCTATCGAAAACAGCCTCTCCACCAGTTAGGGATAAGGTTGTATACTACTAGACGTCCCCAGACTCAGTACTTCAGCAAGACTTTTCATTGTTGTTTTTGTAATAAGTAAGCAAAATTTCTAGGTTTGCACTTGTTGCTTGTAAAGTGTGAGATAAACCTAGTAGTTAACTACTAAAAAGTGATTGTTGAATTTAAGGAAAATGTTTAAACCATGAACATGTCGCATCAATTAAGGTAGAGGAGAAGCCCTTATATTTTATAGAGTCAAATGTGTCATGTAGATATACGAATCAGTTCATATAATCAATATGCTTATACATATCATTTTAAGTGTCCAAAGTTGGCATCTTGAACCTAATCAGGAATGGATTCTTTAAGACATCTAATATCAATGGGCTATTAACTACCACACCCCTTAATATGTCATGTTCTAGTGGAATTGAATGTAGGGGTATAGATGAAAATCTTATCGATGATGTTTACGGAGCGTGAATATATTGTCTTTCATACATCTGTTGCCTTTCTTGCATCAATAGGTTAACTTGTTTTCTTAACATCAAAATTATAACATTTTGATCCTCAGGCTACTTTTTGACTTTAAGAGCTTTAGGGATGTTATTTATTTTAGTAAGATTGAAAAATGGATTGTTTTGAAGAGTACTTATTATTCTTTCTCAAGGTGAGGATGACTTAGATGATTTGAGAATTATTTTAAGTAGGAATATCAAAAGATTTTAAAATAGTTCCTACAAATGACTTCAAATGACATTAACTAAATTTAGTGTAGGCCTATCAATATGATCTTAGGTCTGTAGGCCTATAAAACTAAATATTCAGAGTGTTAGGAGTGTTTTTGAAAGAGACACTCTAATGCTCAAGTCAGTAAGAGTTAAGGGAGAAGTATATAGAAAAATCTCTAATTTGAGTTTAATGATAATGGTTATGAGAACTTACTTTAGGATGTCTCCCATTTATAGACAATTCTTCAAGAAATATAGTTAGATTTCAAATATCATAATAGAGTTAGACTCAACTCAACTAAAAACCATAATTGGTCCTTGCTATATGCAAATGAATCTTACATTAATTGATCTTTATCTAATTATCCTTCAAATGCATAATATTATTTCATTTTATTATTAATCAATAGTATATTATTTTATTTATATTTTCTATTACTAACAATAATTATATTTACTAATTTAATAGGATAATAAATTAAATATTTCCTTATTTAATAATACCAATAAATAAGGCAATTAATTTATAATTATAGTTACAAACTGTCTTATTAGTTTTATAATAACAATAATTAAAATAAAAATTAATCATCTTATTTATTGATATTATTAAATAATAAAATAAAAAGTTATTAGAAAATAAATTTATTATCATATTAAACTAATAATATGTTATTAATCATCATATGATAAATTAATTTATTATTTATAATTAATAAAATATTAATGATTAATATATTTTTAATATAATTAATGATATATAAATTAATTTATTTGACAAATATTATTTTTGAAGCTTGTTAATTTTCGATTACCTTTTCCATAAAAAAATTTGTTACACATGCCATCTGTAGTATTTATAAGATGTCTCTGTAATTTGGAAGTTTCCTATTATTATTATGGTGATTGAGTGAATTTAGTCAAATTTTATGAGATTATCCTATAAAATAATTACTCAATGATTAAAAAATTGAACCGCTTTAGTCTGTTCAACTGTAAAAATCTTGAACTGTTTAATTTTTTGGCTCAGTTTATTTTGATAATCCTTATTATTAAAAATCAGTTAATTTTTTATTAATTAATTGACTGATTTTAATAAACAAACCAATTTTTATAAACGAGAATAAAGCAATTAGTTTTCGTTTAACAGTTTGTTTTTTTACTTAAACTTTAACTTATTTGACAGACAAGGAAACTCTCGTTCTTTAATCCTATTTCAAATTATTCAAATTAGTTCAATTTTTAGTATATATTAGTTTTATGATAGTGCAATATAAGTTGAACATTTTAAATCATAAATTTCTTACTTTACTTATTTAATTCACAATCCAATTTGTTTTAATACTATAGAGGGCAAAGGCCAAAGACACAAAAGTACTAAGCTGCCCCCCAATTAATGCAGGTGTAAATACAGATGGAGGCATTCATTGCCTTCATTTTTCCAGACGCGTCCTCTGCACTCCCCCATTGCTTGACGAATTCCATTATGCTATGCATTTGGCTGAGCGTTTCTCCCTTGTGTCTCTTCCCTCTGCCCATCTTCCCTTTGTGCTTGTGCCCCTTGTGCTTCTCCTTCTTCCATTGTTTGAGGAATGAAGGGCAGAGTGGTGTGATAAAGTTCTATCTTACTGATTTGCAAGAGAAAGTCGTGCTTTACGAGGAGGTCGGCCTTCTCATTTTGATTTCTTCGTATAAACTGGAAGGCAATCCTTTGGAATTTCTTGATCTGTGTCTTGATCTTAAAGATGAGAGGGGGGTCAAATTGTGATACGGTTTCCGATTGAAGGAATTTTATTGCCTCCTTACAATCAAATTGAACCATTAAGCTTGTAACCCCTTGCTCCGTTGAAATCAAAAGTCCGTTCGATATCCCCATAGTTCTGCTTCCATAGGGGAGCAAATCCCTAGGTTACATGAAAAACCTAAAAGCCATTTGTCGTTTGGCTGAGAGATGAAACCCCCACATGTCGCATTTCTTGTAGATCGGTTGACTGCCCCGTCTGTTATGAGGATGTGATGGTCAGGTCTTGGTTCTGCTTGTGATTGTGCATCCTCTTCGTGATTAGCTAAGTTGCCCCTCAAATTCCTTTTTTGAAATGTGGCGAAAGCCCTTCTGTTTTCTCTAACTAGCACTTTTATCTTGTTTTGTAGGGCCGTTCCTGGGAGGTCTTTTTGCTGGAAGACCAGTTCGTTCTTGGTGGATCACAGATTCTAGCAGGTAATGGCAAACCAAATGCTCCAGCGCTGTTCTTCCTGCAAAAAAGTGTAAGCTAGGTTAGTTAGAATCCATTCTTTGAAATTGGGCTCTGTCCAGAACCAATTAGGTAGGGATAAGGAGATGTGCTGCCAGATTGATACTGATATCTGGCAGTCCTTGAATAAATACAAAGGCGTTTCCTCTTGGTGGCATCGAGGACATTGCCCTGTGTCACTAAAGCCGATCTGGAATCTCTTGCTATTAGTCCGTAATGCTCCTTTCATCATTTTCCATAACGTGGTTTTAACTCTTTCTGGGACCTGTGATTTTCACAGGTCCTTCCAAACTTGTTCTGTTGGATGCCAAATGTTTGAGCATGCTGCTTGATAAGCTGAACTTGCATTAAATCTTCCATTGTTTGCCCACTTCCATGTGGCTCTGTCTTGGCCCAAATCGTCACTTGGGGGTTGAGATGCCAGTATTCTGTTCATTATCTGTGTGGGGAGCTTTCCCATCAACTTTGTAATCTCCCATTGGCTGTAGTGGATAAATAGAAATGAGCTTTGTAAGCCAATTCCTCCTCAAAGATTGGGCGAGTCACCCAGTCTTTAAGGCAGATATCCTTGTGTAGCCAATGATATTTTCAGAACATAACAGTTTGTTCATTTCTTAGGTTCCATTTAATGTTGTTGTGTAGAAGCTCCCAGATTTTGGCCATTTTTTTGTAAAACAACGTAATTAACGCTTTAGTGCTTGTTATACTTGAACTTCAATATCAAATTTGGGCTATATTAAAGCCCAATTGTTTCTGTGCTTCCTTAGCGGGGTTAAATTGGGTAAGCTTCATAAAAGGTACTACACTACCCTTAGAACCCAAAGAGCAAGTGAGATAGGTTTTCTTTTGTAGAACAACCAGACCTAAGCCCATTCTATGTGGTTACGCTGCTCATTGTATTGAATAGGAAAATCAAATGGGGCCTTGGCCTGTTTAATTTTGATATGATTTGTTTTTAATTATTAAATGTATCATAAACCTTAGGTTTAGACTTTAGCGTATTCAATGGTAGATTACTAGAAATAGCTACAAAACCATTTTCAGTAAGAGCAACTCTTTATGGGTCCCCCGCCATTGCATGAAAGTTACGTGTAACACCCCATTCCCGCTAGATCCGAACCCGATATCGATGGTGATACCCGAATTCGTGCCCCGCGAGAATGGCATGTCACATCACTTACCATTTAAAAACTCGGTACAATTTTTTTTTTGAATTTAAAACTCTTATCAATGATCATACATGTGGGCCCACTTTTTCTTTTATACAAAACATTTTTTTTTACATCTTAGCAATGAAACATACAATACCGAAAGTCG
>JANQBM010137987.1:0-25081 GCA_025594535.1 Erythroxylum domingense | reverse complement strand
TATACGTTTATTAGTGAAGATGCATAAATTTGGCATAGGAGGCTTAGATATACAAGTATGAACCTCATCTCTAATTTCAACTTTAAGTAATATGTCAGTAGACTTCTGTAGGACAAATTTGAAAGAGCAAAGATTTAAAAAGCTTAACAAATGAGAAAATAATCCAAGAGCTTATTTAACAGTAAAAATTCATTAACTTTAAAAATAATTTTGCAGTTACTTTATATGGATTTATTTGGTGTACTTATAGTTGTTAATCTAAGTGGTAAATTCTATGCCTTTTTCATAGTTGATGATTTTAATATGTTTAGATAGGTTTTATAATTAACTAGAGAAGTTAAATTATTTAGGGAATTTTTTAAATTTGTTTAGAAAGTTAAAAATGAAAACGAATTTTTCACTACATCAATTATAAGTGATCGTGGTAAGGAATTGAGAATGAAAGGTGACTTTTTTTAAGATAATGGTATCTTTCATAATTTTTATACTCCAAAAACCCCCTTAGTAAAATTAAGTTGATGAGAGGAAAAATAGAAAATTATAAGAGATAACTAGGACCATGAAAAATAAATATGATCTTTGTAAGTATTTTTTGGACAAAAACAACAACTACTATATGTCATATTTGTAATAGAGTCTATATAAGACAATAGTGGATAAAAAATCTTATGAGATTTTTCATTATAAGAAACCAAAGATTAGTAAATTCAAAATTTTTAGTTATATGTGAGATATTTTGAATACTAAAGATGACTTAAGGAAGTTTAACTCTAAAGCTAATGAAGGAATTTTTCTTAGTTACTCCTTAGTTAGTAACTAGTATAAAGTGTTTAATAGGAAAATTCTTATTATTAAAGAATTTATGCATGTTGTTTTAGTGAATCTAACCCTTTTGAATATGAGAAAGATCTTGAAGATGATGATATAGGTTTAATGAAGAAATTAGAGAAATTAGCCTTTAAAGAAAATATGATTGATCATTAAGAGACTTTACAAGAGTTAAATAAGCACATTATTAAACCAATTAAAAGAGATAACAAGGATGAGGAACTTCCACAAGATTGGAAATTTAAAAAGAATCATTTTATATATCAAGTGACAAGTGATGTTCAATAAAGGGTAATTACTAATTCCTATCTTAGATTCTTATTTTATCTTTCTTTTATTTCTCGAACTAAGCTTAAGATTATAGGTGAAGTCGTTAATGATGAAAGTTAGTTTTTTGCTATAAGTGAAGAGTTAAACCAATTTGAGAGACATAAGCTATGGACTTTATTACCTAGTCCTAGAGACCACTAAATCATTGGTAGTAAGTGGGTGTTTAAAAACATATTTGATTAATTAGGTACCATTGTGAGAAACAAAGCTAAATTGGTGGCTAAATGGTATAATCAAGAGGAGGGTATAGGTTTTAAGGACAATTTTGCACAATAGCTAGATTAGAAACTATTATATTATTCAAATTATTTTATATGGATGTTAAAAGTGCATTTTTAAATGGTTTTGTTCAAAATATTTATATTTATCAACCTTTTGGTTTTGAAAACGATGACTAATCTAACCATGTCTAGAAACTTTATAAGGCTATATATGGTTTAAAACAAGTTCTTAAAGCTTGGTATGATATGTTAAGTTAATTTCTTTTAGAAAATGCGTTTATTATAGGGAAACTTGATATAAAAGTTTTAATAAAAAATATAAGTATGACAATTTAATTCTTCAAATTTATGTTAATGATATTATCTTTGGTACTACTAATGAAAGTATGTGCAAAGAATTCTCAAGTGTATAAGTAGATAATCTGGTATGAGTATGGTTAGAGCTTAACTTCTTTCTTAGACGTCAAATCAATCAAAGGAAGGAATCTTTATTAATCATGCAAAGTGCACCAAAGAACAACTTAAATGCTTTAGAATGGATCAAGTCAAATCATTAGGGACAATTATAAGCCTCACAACTAAGTTGAACAAGGATAAAGTGGGAAAACAGTTTATTTAAAGCTTTACCAAGGCATGATTGGTAATTTGCTTTATCTTAGCACAAGTAGTCCCAATGTTATGTTAAGTGTATACTTGTATCCTATATTTTAATCAAGTGTTAGAAAGTCTTACCTTCTAGTTGTTAAGCATACTTAGGTACCTATGTCTTGCCTTATTATTAGGACTTTGGTATCTAAGAACAAAATATTAATTTTGTTAGATATTTAGATAATGCATTAGTGTTATGGTTTAGTAATAATTAACATTCAATTACCTTATTGATCAAAAAAGCTTAATAGATAACTAGTAAATGTTTTTATGAATAAATTTTATGACTTATATAACAATTTAGGTACTATGATATAGATCTTATAAAGATAGCCATTTGGTGTGACAACAATATTACCATATTCCTAAAAAAGAATCATATTGAATACTTGAAAACTAAGCACACAAAAAAATTATCACTTTATTAAGGGCCATATATAAAACTGGGATATTTAAATTGAATTTATAAACACTATACTAATTGGCTAATACTTTGACTAAACCAATAACTGAGGATAGGTTTTACACAATTAGGAGAGCTTGGATATATATCTCCTTATGTGACTTAACTCATTCTTAACTGTTATTTAGTTGACTTATTAGGTGTTTCAATATTTTAATTTGAATTTTAAGAATGAATCTTAAGTTTTCAGATCTACCAAATCATAGTGTATCCAACTAGTATCCTCATTAATAAATAATTTTATCTATTTAGTGAGATTTTTTTTAGTTTAGTTATTATCATAGTTTACTATTTTCTATAATTAAAGAATAGTATTCTAAAAGAAGGCATAGCCTTGAGACTACAATGAGTGCATCAAGATCATTTAACCCCAAAATATAAACCATCATTCCTATGATTAATCAATCTAACTTTTATGGTGAAACATTACATACATAGATACTTTTTATATAGCTTAAAAAACCCCATCTCAAATTATTTTCATTTGATGTGTTATTTCTGCTTCTTAGTAGCAAGAAAAGCTCCTTGATTTCTCAAAGTTTGGATTTAGTGAATCTATCATTCTCCTATTGTTTATGTTTGAATTTCCTATTGTTTCTTTCCATTCAAATCTCACACACAATATTGAAAGCTAGTCTGAGGAGTTCTTTACCACCTTTCTTTCTGTTTAGATGCAACAGTTGTTATTGCAATTAAATCCAATTTTAGCTTAGCTCCTCTGCATTACAAGTAAATTTGATCTTGTTCCAAATTGGTCTCTTGCTTCCTATTATTATGAGCATATAACACAAAAGGGGTACTTAGGGATGGAGCTTTTGATTCTGTCCATAGTGGCCAGTCTACCTGTAGTGCCCCATTACCATGAAGTACATATTAGAACACCCTGAGGACATTCCAGTACATAACCTATGATAATGGTGCACTACGTTCAATCACAACATTCACTTAACATGGCATTATCATTTTTTATAAGGCTTCATCAAGAAAGTCACAATATTTAAAACGAAAATTTTCCCCTTTTCTTTTAATAAATCCGAATGTAATACATTGTAGCTTTCAAATAATCGTACATGTACATCATCATAACTTATTACAAAATAAGCTACTTGAAAGAGAATATACACAAAAAGATCTATCTAATCTTCCAATCTTAGCTGACCAACCTATGAGCCATTTTCTTCATAAAAGTACAAGAATTACGCTTCTTGTACAGTCTCTCAGTAGCAAAAGTCCTCCCTCAGTCTTGAAATGTCAACGTACAATTTTGGGTGAGTTTTGCGAACTTAGATGAGGTAACCATCATCAATGGTTCACTCAATTCATGCAACACATCAAACATGTAGACATATAATTCACATCTTTGCATTTTTGCATAAAGCATCACATATCACTTTCATGACAATTATACCGAACATTTTATTCATACAAAAGTACACGTATCAATTGTAAATGCAATGCACATGATTAAGTTTCATTTGTTATTTTGTTGTGACCAAGTGTTTTTTTACTAGCTTATATCCCTTTGTGGATACTAAGCTGTATTAATTAATATCCCATATCCCTTAGTGGATGCCGGGTACATGCATAACTAAGCCAAAGGCCCTTATCACGTTATAAGCTTTAAGCTTTTTTACAGGCGACTCTAGTCACAACTGTCAATATCTTTCATGCATTCACATAATGAAATGCATCATATATATTCAATGATTACACTCATTCAGTCACATTCACACTCTTTCTTATTCACATTTGTCGTCTAACTTTTAGTCCAAAATTTAACATTGAAGTTGAGAACAAATAGTCTGTCATATTCACATTCTAGTAGCACTTTAAATACAGTACCGAATATAGAACTCCTCGGACAATCAATTTCACATTCATAAAATAATTGAAACATATTCTAACACAAACAATTAATTAAGTGAAACTATCTAGGTTACTCACGAGTCGTTCCCGAAGCTGATGCCTGTAAGTTCTGACAACGTCTGGATGTTGACGTTCCAGTTGCTCCTCTATATCACACAATATACACATATCACAATTTGGCACAATTGTAAGTGTTTATTAATGCACATGTATGTATATGAAGTATGTATAATGCATGTTTATGACAATCCCTGTTATCGCTCTATTATTCTTGTCATGTAAACATTCATATATCCAAACTCACATAAGTATCATTTATACTTATGGTTTATACCTCAATAAAACCATAAAAATCAACAACTTTTAGGACAACATTCCATGTTCTTTCTGGCCAAGAAAATGAAGTAATTTGAGGATACTTTCTTCTAAAACATTATTCTCCTATCTCTTAGGTTTCTAATGACACCAAGATTATTCAATTTGGTTCAGTATTCTACGAGTTATGCTCAAAATACTACAAATTAAGCACATTTGAAACTTTGGCTTATACATGATCATGCTGTCAAATTGTACAACTTATATCTCTCAATTACCACATTAAAAAATTATGAACTTTATATCATTTGAAATATAAGAGAATAAACTACAACTTTTATGAAGAAAACTTTTTCTAATTCAGCTTCTATCAGTATAGTTTATTGAATATGAACAAGATATGATTTTTATCTCGGGTAATACTACAACCTCAATCAAAACTCAATTTCAAGCCAGATTTTGAAATTCTTAAAGACAGAATGAAAATTCTATTTCTTCAAAAACATTGTAGCCCTATGTCTTTAGTTTACACCAAATCAAAAATCATTTAGAAACATTGTCGCCTTATATCTCTAGTTTACTCCAAATCAAAAATCATCCCATTTAGATAACTACATAACAAATTATGGCTAAAACACAAAGGCATAATCAGTGGACATGTTGCAACTACATTTTCCAGCCTTCATCTTCCAATTTTCTCGTCTTCATGTTAAGTTTTGAGACTCTTAGCAACAGAATTAAAATTTGGTGTCTTCATGAAAAATATAGCCGTATGTCTCTAGTTTAATCCAGATTAAGAATCATCTTATTTGGATAACTACATAACAAGTTATGGATAAAATCCAGAAGCTTAATTAGTGTAAATGTTATAACTACCATTTTCTAGCACCCTCTCCATCACCATTTAGTCTCTAAATCCTTCCTTAAAACAACTTATAAATACCATTAATACATTAAAACAGAACATACATCTATTTATTGCAACATCAGCGTTACAAATATCTCAACTCCTCTACCATGATCATTAAACACTAAACTATCATCATAAATGTTTCATTTAGCAAAACCACGAAGATTAACAAGCTACTTAATTTATCTTCAAATCCTTCAAAAACACACCAACCCTAGCTTTCCCATGTCTCTCACGACCATCATCTTTCTAGGGTAGATTTGGTTAGTTTTTTTGTGAGAAATGAAGAAGAGACAACAAGATGAGGGTAGCAAAGAAAGGTAAGAATAATGTTCACTTTGATGTAGAGATGAAGAGAGTGTCGTGGAGATGAGAACAAAATGAAGAAGATGACTTGGCAAGTGACATTTGTCACTTGCCACATGTCAACTCCTTATAGGTTCACTTAGGTTCTCTAATTTAATTTATCCAATTAACTCTAATTTATACTCCAATTGTCTCTAAATTTCAATGACATATTTCATTAAACCTAAATGTCATTTATAAAAATTTTCATTGCCATTTGACTCTTAATTCTATTGCTATTTATCAATTGTCCTGCCACTTAATATTTTTCCTAGATCAAAATTTACCCAAAAATTTCAGAAATTTTCCTAAAATTCACCAAAAATTCTAAATCACTAAATACACTCTCCAAATTAGTTTTCAACATATAAAAACCACAATTCTTAATAAAAATCACCTTTTACATGTATAAATCAATTATACTCAGAAATTGTCAATGAATGTAAGTATAATTATGTTCATGTGCAAAAAATTCAATATTCACGCATAGGTGGATATCATATAACGCATAAACATGAAATGCATTTTCTAATTTCTTAATAATCTCTCATATTTACTATTCTAGCCTCAACATGGGTAACAGGATTTTACACTGCCTCTAAATGCTTACTAATTGATGTATGCAAATTTTGGGTAGTTTCTATAAAAATATATCAACTTATGCCATTTCAATTTTGGTTTAGGTTACATGAACAATTCCCTTGCAAAATTATTGGTGAATTTTTCAAAAGAGTATGTTATCTATATTGCTTTGTCTTTACTGTCAGATTTAGGGTTGTAGTTAGGTACAACCTTATCTATCTTATCAAATCCTCTTTTTTTAGATTTCCATTATTGATTCTTAATCAGTTAATTCACTTTAGCTCCAGGTTTTCTCATATATCTTACATGGAACAATTCAAGATGCAAATATAATGGCCACTTGGTAGTCCAATTATCATACTAAGTGGATGTACGTTTCCTATTAACTATGATGCTCTTGATGTGAGGTGCTACTTCAGCTTTCATTTTGAGTAATTTGTGCCAGGTTTAATAGTCATTGGATCCCCATTTGATGTGAGGCCTAGTTGACTACGTACATGCACTTGCTAACCAATGTTATTGAGTGGTCTACCATTATCCTTTGTGTGCGAGAAAATTGTTATCTAGAGAGTTTTTCAATAAATTCCAACTTATGATATTAGTTTTTCATTATAGTTTTTTGTTATACCAATATACACTACACCAAAATAAGGAGTTTTTAGACACTTATGCCTAGACACATTTAATAAATGTCTTAAATAATCTAAAAATTGATAGAATTTTTAGACATTTATTTAAGACAACAAAATTTATCTAAAAAATATACTAAATAATTGACACTAATAAGCTAAATTGGTATAATTTTTAGACATTTATTTTAGACAAAAAAATTTGTCTAAAATTTATTGCTATAAATATTTTATAAAATTAATTTATTTTATATTTTATTTAAATTATTATCACTAATAAACTGTAATTATATTATTATAACAATCAAATATTGTTAAAATCTAGTTAAAAAGATTATAAAGGGACGTTCTCCAGAAAATTTTTACAAATACGAAACTCCTCCCATCAAAAGCTGGAGAAATGAAAAAGCATCAAAGTTCACACGAAGAACACTCGCGATCTTCTAATGTTTCCAATTGTAGATCCAAGCACTCTCAGCTGAAAAAGCCTTTTAATCTTTCCAATTATAAATCCAAGCACTTTCCAATATCCAAACATTGTCAGAACTTCCAAGCATCAACTTCGGGAACGACCTATGAGTAACCTAGACAGTTTCACTCAATTAATTGTTTGTGTTAGATTATGTTTGAATTATTTTATGAATGTGAAATTGATTGTATTGATTCCGGACAATTGATTGTCCGAGGAGTTCTATATTCGGGACTGTATTAAAAATGCTACTGAAATGAGAATATTACTGACTATTTGTTCTCAATTTCAATGTTAAATTTCGGACTAAAAGTTCAACGACAAATGTGAATAAGAAAAAGTGCGAATGTTACTGAATGAGGGTAATCATTGAAGATATATGTGCATTTCATTACGTGAATGTATGAAAGATAATGGCAGTTATGATTGGAGTCGCTAGTAAAAGAGCTTAAAGCTTAGAATGTGATAAAAAGACTTTGGTTTAGTTGTGCATGTACCCGGCATCCACTAAGGGATATGGGACATTAATTGATACAGCTTGGTATCCACGAAGGGATATGAGCTAGTAAAAAAGCACTTGGTCACAACAAAGTAACAAATGAAACTTAATCATGTGCATTGCATTTACAATTGATATATGTACTTTTGTATAAATAAAATTTTCGGTATAATTGTCCTAAAAGTGATATGTGATGTTTTATATATGAATAAAATTTTCGGTATAATTGTCCCGAAAGTGATATGTGATGTTTTATGCAAAAATGCAAAGATGTGAATTATATGTCTACATGTTTGATCTGTTACATGAATTGAGTGAACCATTGATGGTGGTTACCTCATCTGAGTTTGCAAGACTCACCCAATTGGCCAGAAACTTGTTTTTGGAGGCTTTGGGTCTATTAGTCAAAGTAGTCCTTTTTGTATTGAAATAGCAGGGGCTCTGGATTCAACATTCTCATCTACCACTCTCGTGCTTATTCAGAATGGAGAATCCAATGGCTTAACTTTGAAATAGATTACCACTCTCTTGGAGAGCCCCTGCTATTTCTTATTGGAGAGAAGATGTTCTTATTGTCTCTTCCTCTGACAAGTTCCTTCACTTATGCTTACAACTGCTTTCAAAGTCTTATGTTTTATAGCAAATTTGATATATTTGATTGAAAATGTCCATGAAATACATAAGCTCTACGGTTCTAAATTCCTATTTATTATCTTATAGATAGTCGAGCTAGTTGTCACTTGGATTGGTTGCGAGGAGGATGGGTAATGTTGGCACCACATCTGGGTCTGAATGGGCAACTTTTGCTACTCCTGATGATTTTTTTTATGTATGTATTATTCCATGATTCTACCATATCTTTTACTTAAAACAAATTAGCATTTATGTGTTGGCATGTTTATTACCCTATAGAGCCCATCTTTGTCTGTCTACACTTGGCATTCGGTAGCATGCTTTGTCCATCTAAATTCTATTTTTTGTTCTACATTCTTGACCAGAAAAAGGATGTACTATTTGTTCTCTGTTTTAAGTCAATTATGAAATGTTGGTCTTATCAAATGTTAGGAAATCCTGTTTTGCTTTAATCCCCTATGTAACTTAAGTTTCTAAATCTGTATGTCTCTATTGTGCAGGAAATTCCAATAAACAATGGTATACTTAATGTTAGGTACATCATTTGGATCAGCGACAAAGGGAACTAGATTGAAGGCTCTTGAATTTGCTATCTCTGTTTGCGAGAAACTAGATATGTATGGTTTCACAATGGATCCAGGATATAAAGAATGGTAATCTCTTTCGATTATGAATATATCCAAAAGATTTCATGCACAAGTTTTATGTTTGTATGACCAACAATATTTTTTCCTTCAGGATAAGATTTTTTCAGAATCTCAACAAGGACACACTCCTCTGCTTGGGAGGGCTTACTACCAGATGATGGAATGTTTGGGTGTACGCCTAATAGTCCTCCCCACTCTCTGCCAGACATACACTTCTCTATCTCTGTCGGCTGAATGCTGATATGAAAAGAGCTAGGAAATTCTTATTAGATTTCCCCGATGAGCATATCTATGGAATTGAGTTTGTTAGGTGTAGGAAAGCATTAAATGATTGGTGCCAAGGTTGTAATCATATTGTTTAAAGAAGAGATTTTAATTAAAGGTGTCTTAGTATGAAAAGATTCTCTTGTTTGATATTTAACATTTTTATCATGTTTTTCATTTGCTTATCAAAATCCATTCCCCTATGAGAGCTAATCCAAAGTGTTTGCCTTGGAGAAATTGTTAAGGTATCTTTATTTTGTTTTATTGCTCAAGTCATTCTACTTCCAATCTGATCAATATTAAGTTCTCAAATTCTATATTTATTAGAAGCTGCTCTGTTACCTGTATTATACCTCATATATATATATATATATATATAGGAGGGTAAGAGATGGGTATGAAGACTCACTTCGTACCTATTCCCTTAGACAAGAGCAAGTTAAAAGAAAGTTTTCAACAGTTTGCAGTTCAGGTACTGAAAAACATATTTTTGTTTGTCAGTTCTAACATGCTTGGAATTAATTGGAGAATCTGTTATATGTTCAACAGGATTCTTGACAAAGCTACAACTAGAACAATTGAAGACCAAGTAAATTCCAACGGTTCAGATTCCAACCCTTAGAAACTTTGCAGCATATAGCAAGTGGAAGAAGCAAAATATGTCCTGAGAGTGATGCCAATATGGGCATCGGCTTTTCTCTACTTCGTTTATATATTTCAACTATAAAACTACACTGTCCTGGAAGCACTTCAACTACATAGGAGACTTGGAAATGGTGGCTTTGAAATTCTTGCTGCATCATTCATAATCTTTGCTATATTAAGCCTAACCATTTTCATTCCAATCTACGACAGAGCTCTAGTTCCTAGTCTGAACAACCTGTGAGTAATTGTTGCTCACTCCACAACAATTACTCGTAGGATTGACTAAGCTTTCAACTCTGTTAGTCAGATAGAGTTTTACTATAAGCAACTCCCCGAGAACATAAGGAGCACCGTAAACGCAGACTTCTTCTTTGATATAGCAATAGCCAGCTTCCTTTGCAACCTTATGATATCAGTTGTTCTTCATATAACAGATGGATCAAGAGGTGGTAATTGGTTAGCACAAGATCTTAACAAAGGCAAGTTGAACAACTTCTTCTACTTGATTGCTGCTTCTGGAGTTGTAAATCTTGTTTACTTCTCAATATGTGCTAGTTGGTATCGATATAAAGGGACTGTACCAAGCACCTCGAAGCTGGCTGTGGAAGTAACTCCTGTTGAGAAGCAAGTTGTTTGAAGAGATACTGATAAAATAAGTTACTAAATGCTTCTAATAATTGTAAGCTTCTTGTGTGAACTTGGTCAACATGTTTTAGTTATAATCATAGTAAAGGATTATCTTTACTGAACTTGGACAACATCTTTTAAATTCTAATATGACGTAAATTTTTCATTTATGAATTAATAAAAAACTAATAAAATATGACCAAAGAATTTATATGATACTTAAATAATATTAATAAAAGATAAATCAAAATAAATACACTAAAATTTATTATAATAATATGTGAGTAATCATTAAAAAGATGCACAAAGCAAATTGTAAGCTTATTTTATTACTAAAAAATGGTGGAGTTTTTTGATGTAAAAAACTATCTAGAAGTGAAAACATCAACAGAGAAAAGCATCTAAAAGCTTACACAAAATGTTTAAAATAGTGTTTATGTGTCTAAGAAAATTGTTAAAAATGTATGTTTTCGACGCATTTATATGTAAATAAATTTTCGACGATTAGATTTTTGACGCTTAGATGCATAAAAAATGTATGTTTTTTAATACATCTATTTGTCTAAGCAAACTATAGAAAATAGTTTTTGTGACACTTGTTTTTTCTACGCTTTATAAAGTTTTTTAAATTATTTTTAAGACGCAAAAAAGCATCTAAAAACTCCACTTTTTATATCATTAAACTCCATATTTTGTTATTGTGATAACGAACTTTATAACCAAATTTAATCTCTCTCTCGAACACATCTTCTCACTATTATTTTCCCTCTCATATCTAGAAATTTGTAAGCAACCACTCTCTTGTTGTCACTCCTATGTAAAATTTCTCCTCCACCTCCATTTGACTCTTTAAAACCTCTACTCCATTTAATCCTTTTAAAGAACTCATAAATAAGGAGAAATTTAACATCTTCTTATATGGTGAGTCCGTATCTTTAGCTACTCCCTTTCTTCAGTAAATCTCATGCGATAATATCAACTCTAGTAAAGCCATCTACATCTTAAAGACGTGATTTAATTAACCACAGTGATCAATTCACTCGTTTCAATTTAGGTTAAACCTAACTTCCTCATATTTGGGCATTTTTAAAAATTCATGAATTTTTCTTTCAATTGTTAATTAATTCAAATTTTTAATGATTTTTAAATTTTTTTTCTTTTAACTTTGCTAACATTTCATTTAGATTGAACAAAATTACAAACTAGGTGATTTAGGGTTTTAAAGTTGGTTTTTTTTAGAATTCTTTGCTTATCCTTTTCTACTTTTTTAAAATTGATGCTTTATTAGTAAAATTAAAGGTTATTTAAGGATTTCTAACTCCCAATTATATTTGATTATGTTTAATTTTTATTATGTTTTTGGAATTTTTACTAAGTGGAATTTGGGAAACTTTGAAGTTAGTTAACATTATGTATTTTTTGTGGAACTGATGATTGGTTAGTGCAATTGGGACTATATTTGTTCTATTCCCACATCTAATTTCATTGATTATCATTTTCTGACCTAATTAAATAATTTTAACCTATAAACTTTCAAAGAAAAATTGAAAATTTTTCAATAGGTACAATTATTGACACTTTCATAAAATTAATACTATTTCATTCCTTAATTTTGATTTCAAGGTTTTATTGCACTCCAAAATTTGTTAATATTTCATTTTCCTCAAAATACCTTGTTTTAGTTATTTTAATTAAATCTACATACTTCATGATTTACCTTATTATCCTACATAATTGTATATTACTTGTTATAACATATAGGAGTCTGAAAAAGGTGAGATAGAAATTTTAAATTTTTATTAAAGTGATTTTCCTACAAATGGCATTAGACATTTAACTCACCTATTCTAATTACCTTTTTCCTTAAAGTACCTTGCACCTTTTATTCCTATGGTAATAACTAGAGTGAACTCTACTACTATGTCCATGACATTTACTCGAGGTAGGACTAAATCGATCCTTACTAGGATTCAGAGGATTCAAAAGAGATCCTTAACTTCTCCAGAAACTTTTTATTGTTCCACTCAAGAGGATGAGCATTTTGAAATTAACTCTCTTTATTTTATCGATTTTTCTTTCAACAAGTTACATGAAATATTAAAAGCATATAATCTTATATAGTTTTCATTAATCAAAGGTGTGAATCTTTACTTACTAAGACTTGTCATATCAGCCCAACAATTATTAAGATGTTTTAGCATAACCTTCGACCTCAAATAATCCAAAATGACACCCACTTATTTTCCAAATTTCAAAGTGTAGACATCCATCTTGCTAGTGATCTTATAAATGAGATCTTAGGCATTTCCATACCTACAAATCGTACTTATAAAACTATACCATATAAGACCCCCCCCCCCTCTTATCACATTGGTTTTAGAAAGCCTCTACTTAATCACCCCATTGAAGTACCTATAGACAATTAGGCTACTACCTTATGAACATATCATGGATCTCTACTCGATACTCATTTAATAGCTATCAAGTATAAACTAACTCAACTATGAGGTGATCTTGACTCTTTACACGACCTCATAATGCATAATGTTGATGACTTATATCACTTGATTTAGTCTTGCTTTCCTCCTTTGGATAGTTGATTAATATTTTAAAAAAGGGAGGGAAACATGGTGATATTAGATTTAAGGGGAGTATTGCATATGTATCTATTTTGTTAACTATTGGACATATTTGATAATTGAATATTCTTTTATCTACACCTGATATTGTGTTGAAATTTATCATACTTATAAGTGTGCTCTAAAAGATTCACTTTTAATATTTTCAATGGATAATGACATCATTTGATTCTTAACTTCTTTTACGAGTCTGGTAACTCTTCACCTTAGAGAAAGATTATAAGACAATTTACTTTTTATTCATGAAAAAATATATTTTATAAAAAGGTTCCTCTTCGCCTTGTTGAAACAAGAGACATAGTAGAAATTTTAAGAATTGTCTTGAAGAGTGCATGTAGGCAAGGGTTATTTACCAAACCACTATATATTAGTTTACATTTCTTCTTTCCTATACTCTTTAAATTATTTCTTGATTGTGTTGTTGATTTATATTGTTTATATTATTTATTAATTCTTTTCAAATTGCATCCACTAGTTAGAAATTTAAATTTTTAATTTTATAAACATCTAATCCCCCCCCCTTCTCTCTTGGATGCAATTAGGGACTAATAATGAGATAATAAATTATTATAAATATAATCAACTAATATTGTCATGATGATCACTATTAACACCTCCCATTAAACTAAACATTAAATTTCTTAAATATAAAACTCATTCTGATGCTGCTGGAAAAATAGTCAACCAAAAGGCTTTATTAATATATTGGCTGATTGATCTGTAATTGACATGAATTTCATCTGTAAAAACCATTTCAACATGTTTAGTTATAACATGAAAACTAGATTATTCGATAAATATAGAGTGCCAATATTGTCATTCTATATGGTTACCCAATTTAGAACAAAGAAAACTTATCTCACTAAACAAGGAATGAATACTTAACACTTCAATTATTGCATTGGAAATTTCTTTTTTTACTTACTCTCAGTTAATTTTTTGGAAATAGTTGGTTGTTTCTTTATATTCCATGAGATGATGTTATATCGATAAACTACATAACCACTTGCAATGGAAATTTGTTTTTTAATCACTCTCACTTGATTATTTGGAAATATTTGGTTATTTCTTTATGTTCCATAAGAAGATGTTACATTGATGAACTAAATAACCACTTGTGTGGGTGAATAGTTATTAATATTTTAGTGAAATTGAAGGGAAGAAAAAAAGTCTTAAGACTTAAGAGATATTAATGCTGGAGAATATAAGCGAAACACCAATCCCAACATGGAAGGAGACGTTAATGAAAAACCTAAAAGAATATTTTTTGATAATTGGGGAGATGTTGATGATGGATAAAGATAAGGATGGCATTAGTCTAATGCATGAGGAGAGTTCAATAATAGGAAAGACTGAGAATAAGAGGTTTAAAAGAGTGTTATATCCTAAAAATTCCTTTCATAAATTTGGATAGTAATTATAATGATTTATGACATTGAATCTAAAATGAAGATATCAATAAAGAGATAGGGATCTGTTAAGAAGCCAAAGATAAATATCTATTACAAATATTTTTCAATGTAACTCCAAGTTCACACCCAAAATAAGCCAAAGTCTAATTATAGTAATAAAACACTTGTTATTCAACTTAACCTTATTAATTCTCCCTAGTTTAAGGTATTTTATTCAAAGGCCAAAGTAAACCAACGCAACATAATAAAATGGATAGCAATAGAAAGAGCAAGATGTATAAAGCTTTTATAACAACACTTCTAACCTTCATATTAATCATAATCAATACAAAAGGTACAAAAACTCCAACTCCCTTTAAAAAATGAAGCCTTTTCTCAAATAAGTTATTTATGTTTAGATACTTTTTAGGAAGGCATGCAAGAAAGTGGACATAAGGCCACTAAGCCACTAAGTTAATAAGTGGTTGACATCCCTAACCATTTTGGGCACTACTTTAGGGGGTGATTTATATAACTTATTAATAACCCACTCCTAAGTAAAAGATAATATGATAAATTAAGGTAAGACACCTCATCTATGTTCTTTATCATGTCCTCCCATTTTTTTGATGATTCATCCCACTAACTTTACCACATCGCTAGGTGAAAGTTAACCAAGTTATGAGCCAATTTGTACATGGTCCAACTTTTGCACATCCATATTCTAGTCTATTTGTCAATGGTCCATCATTTGAGCACCAATTTGTCCCCAGTCCCATAAAAGACATCTAAGGCAAGTCTAACTTATCCAAGTTAAGCCAATCAAAACCCCACAATTCATCAAGGTTAGTTGAAGCTCAAACTATGCTTGATCCCACTTGGTTAATTCACTTTGGTTCCTTTGTCATACCTTCCTCATATGTTAAAAGTTCTTCTTTGTTGATCTATATTATTTTTTGTTCACTTGGAAGCTTTGCAAAGAATATCTCTTGCTTTATTCAATAATTCATCTTGTTCCTTTATGAATTGATAAGTAACTGGGCAATTTACTCCAAAAATTTATTGTGCTATCTTAAGAAGGGTAAGAGGCTATTTTCTTATAATGAATTCAAAAGGAGACTCTTCTTTATAGATAAGGATCTGTGCAAGTTATAACAAAATTATGCATTACCAAGTAAACTTGGCCAATTTCATTGACTCAAACTTATATAGTGTTGTAAGTATTCCTCTAAAGTTCCTCTAATCCATTCTCTTTAGCCATCAATTTGTGGGTGATTTGAAATGGAATACTTCAATTTGCACACCATAATGTTAAAGGGAGACACCTAAAATCAGTAAGTAAATTTGGCATCTTGGTCTTTTATAATATCTATAAGGCTCTAAAATGCTTCACCATATTTTTATAGAAAAGCTCTGTAGCAACATCTTAAGGACATGAAGCTAGAATTGGCATAGAGAGTGCATATTTATAGAATCGATCAATCATCACCATAATCTAGGGTATGTCATCCACCTTTGGAAACTTGCTAATAAAGTCCATCAAAATTGATATTCAAGGTTTTATAGAAATAGACAAGGCCCGTAACATTCATACTTCATCCCTTCAAGTTTATCTAATGAATGAATAAGGTAAGTTTTGACATATAAATTCGTTGAACTCTAAGGTGGCCAACCTATTGTGAGTCATACATTTCCTTTATTAATTGTTTTTATAAGGAACCAGACCTTACTATGTCTAATAGGCTATTCTTTGTCATTAACTGCTCAAGATCATCAAGCCAATATCGTTGTAGAACACCATCCTTCACTTACTATATAATTCCATTATAGGTCTTATTAAGAGGAGCTACTACTTTGATTTGCTTCATTGGGTCAGATTATGCTTAAGCGATAGCAGATAAAGCTACAAATAATTCCCTTTGACTCAATATATCCACCATATTATTATGCTTTCATAGTTTTTGCTCTCAGATAAAGTCATTCCTGTTAAGAAACCCCTGCCATCTGAAAAACTTCTTGGTCCTGAAAAAGGTGTTAGCTACATTATCCATACAACAATAAACCTAGTTCCCAATAAATAAACTGGTTAAGCTTCAAGGTAATGCATTATTGCCAACATCTCCTTCTTGTGACGAGTATCATTTTTTGACACTATTGAGCCTATAACTTTCAAAAGCAATAGGACGTCATTATTGCACTAAGACTCTAATAATAGCTTTATTTGAACCATCCTTGTGTGAATCAAAAAGGAGATCAAAATCATACAGCTTTAATATAGGTTTTGTTGAAATGGCATCTTTTTATTTTTTAAAGGCTTCTTGGCACATCTCTGACCAGCTCCAGTCTTTTTTGTTCTTTATAAGTCCATTAAAGTCATTTCCTTCTTTGAGTATCTAACAATAAATTGGCAATAATAGTTTACCAAGCCAAGAGAGCCCTAAAGTTCTTTCACCATTTTTGGAACCTGTTAATCAACAATTACTTATATCTTTTTTAGTTCCATCTATTATTGGCCCTTGCTTAGCAAATGTCCTTAAAAATTTATTTTTTATTACACAAACTTACACTTCTCCATTTTTCAAAAAGCTTATGTTATCATAACCATTCCAACAACTTTCTCAATCTTTATACATGTTCTACTGTGTTAATGCTATAAACAATATTATCATCTAAATACACCACCACAAATTTATCCAAAAAGTCATATAGCATGTCATTCATCAATTTGGCATGACCAAAAAATTTTATGAGCCATATTGAGTTATATATATAGTAGTTTGCACTTGCCAATAACTAATCCAAAAGTCTAACTTTATGAACACCATAGCTGTTATGGTCTAAACTGTAACACCCCACAACCATAAATTATATATCGGAACACCTTAAGGGCTTTCCAGTGTATAATTTATAATAATGGCATGTTAACTATCACAACTTCACTTATAACATGGAAATATATCCAACTCACTCATAGAATCAACTATGTATGTAAAAGTCACAAAACACAATAATTAAAAACCTCAACTTGTCATTACATTAATACATAGTAGCTTACAAACCTTTATAACAAAAGTTCTACAAGACATAAGTAAACTACTTAAAAACAAAACAACTCCTCAAGTGCTAGCTGACAGACCTTTGATCCATAACTTAATCCCAAAAAGTGCTTCTAAGAATCTTAAAATCTAAGTCTCCTATCTCGTACTTGTAAAATCATGTTGCAAAATTTTGAATGATTTTTTGCAAACTCAATGACAGACCCATCATTGATGATCTCACTCCAGGAACACACAGATATCATAGAACCAATCAGATTCACAACATTTTCTATCAAAATAAGGCATAAAGTATGTCATACAATTCACATACCTTCTTCCAGAATTTGAACACCCAATCAATCACAACTTCAGAAAAAATTCACATTCATAAATTTCATAATCATAATATTCAAATTTAAATGCTTATGAGACTATCGATTCGTTATTATTTGTTGTGACTGAGTGCCTTTCAGATACAAGACAGATACTAGCCTATTGGGCTCAATCAGAATAGAAATCACATAGCAACGCTCTACGTGTAGAATACTGAGCTTATAGCTCTTTCAACTAGCTACTCTGATCACAACGCCTTTATCTGAGCATGCATTTCATGAAATGCATCAAATAACAAAATATGCCATGAATGGCATTCACATATGAAGCATAGACAGAATCTCATAATTCATTGGACCTCAGTCTGGCATTCAACTTTTGTTGAGCATTCAGAATTTAGAGGCAACATATTTCATTCAATTGTCAGATACAAGTATAACATTTCCAATACATTCCCAACTATTAAACTCCTCGGACCTTTAAGTACAAAATTCATATTCAAATTGCAAACAATTCAATAACTAAAAATTAAGCAAAATAAATCAAACAATCAATCCAAGGAAGATCATCTAGGTTGACTCACAGATGCTCCTTTTAGCTTATTGCCTTGATGTCCTGGCAATATCTTGACATTGTCGCTGAATGTGATCCTCTATAACATCATAAATACACACATCACAATTTTGCACAATTAAGAATTTATTAATGTATAGTCATGTATAGTGAATATGTACAATGCATATTCATGACAATTCCGGGTTCCTTATTCAATAATCTTGTCACAAAATTCATTCATACAATAATACTCAATTGATCAATTTAGATTTGTCTAAAAACATACTTTTGCGTCTACTTTGCATGATTATTAAAACTAGGAAAATGAAGTAATTTGGAAGCACTTCCTTCTGAAAAATTGTTCTCCCATGTCTTAAGTTTCTAATGATTCCAAGATCGTCAAATTTGGTTTATTATTCTATGAGTTATGCTCACAATATCATAGCCTGTGTATAATTGAACTTTTGGCTAGTTCATTATCATTCCCTCAATTTATACAACTCGTATTTTTCAACTCAGATATCCAAAAATTACAAACTTAATACCAATTGAAATATAAGATAATGAAATATAACTTTTGTGAAGATACTTCTATCTATTTCGGCTTCTATCAATACAGTTTATTTAATATCTATAAGAAATGATTTCTATCTCGGGTAGTACTACAGCCTCAGTCCAGACTCAATTTCGAGCTAGATTTTGAAATGCCTAAAGATAGAATTAAACTTAGACTTCTTCAAGAAAGTTGTATCCGTATGACTCTACCTTAATTTGAATTAAGAATAAAATCATTTAAAAATCTACAGATCAAGATATACTCAAAATACCGAAGCATGTTCAATGAAAATATTCCATTTCACTTCCTCATTTTCATCTTAAATTCATCAACCAAATCTTTCTCGAATGACTTGAGATGGAAATATGTTTTTATGGAGAGGAATAAACATGTTTTATGAGTTTTTTGGTTCAAAAATAAAGTCATTTGGAGTCATAAGAAGAAGTTATAGCCAAAAGAATGAAGGATGTTCAAAACTGTCAAACAGCATATTGCACTACCTTTTTTTCCAACTTCTCCCAGCTCTTCCCAAAATAGACCTTCGGGTCAATTTTTCATGGTCATTTTGACAAGGAATATGAAGGATTTAGAAAAAATTTCTTCTGAAAAATTTTCATTTATGCCTTAATTTTATAATGAAGCTAAGTTCATGCAATTTCGTTCAGTATTCTGCAAGTTATACTAAAAACGATATAGACTGTTCCCAAACCACAACAGACTTCCAAAGTCAACTTCAAGCTAAATTTTGAAACTCTTAGAGGCAGAAATAAATTTCAATTTCTACTTGAAAAATGTAGTTCTATGTCTCTAGTTTACTATGAATCAAATTTCATCCAATTTAGATATTCACAAATTAAGTTATATCCTAAATACAGACATATGTTCAGTGAAGTACTACATATAACATACTCCAGTTCACTTCAAACTTTCATCTGGTTATTCATATCTCCGAATCTACTTCTTCCTTCGCCACCCACACATGCATCAACACCATTTATGCATGCAACAATCCACAAGCATGAAAATGTTCTTGATTTATGCATGCATTTAGTTACAAATATTAAAACATGCATAAAACTTACTTGACTAAGCTTCTCTCTCTTCTCTCTCTCTTCAGAAATTTTTCCAGAACTTAAGAAGCTAAAGGCTGGTTTGGGTGGATGAAGCAAAGGCAAAACGAGTGAAATCAGTAAAATCCCAAATGGCTGAAGGCTTGGATGTGTTTTTGGTGATGGATAAGTAAGAAGAGAGATGTGTCTTTGGTGAAGAAAAGCAAGAAGGAAGATAGTGATGGAAAATTTCGGTGAAGCCAAAAGAGAGCTACAGAAATTTCTTCCTTGCCTAACAAAAATGTGACTTGGGTGGCTTAACTTATCTTTGCCATATGTCCCTAATGCATGTCTTACATTTGTCATCATATGAAACCACCAAATGTCACTTAGCTATTGCTCTACTTGTCACATAGTAATTTGTTCAATTGCCACACATTCACCAGTCACACTTCTATTTGTCTCTTATTTCTATATTTTTCTTAGTCCAAAATAATCCAAATTTTCAATAAATTTCCAAAATATTCAAAATGCCTCCAAAAATGCGAAACAAATTATAATACACATCAATTCAATTTTCAAAACAATTAATTCATAATTCTCTGAAAATTCTGAAACAATAACTATTATCATTATTTTAATACACACCAATTTAATTATATAAAATTCACACTTTAATCACATTAAAAATTCACTTGTACCCGAAAAAAGTCAATGAAGGCATGTACAATTATTTAATGAATGACAACATTATTCAGGTGCATGTGTATGCCATATAATGCATCAAATGCATTGCTAAAGTCTCAATAAATTCTTATTTGTAAAGCATCTTAGAGTTTTAACCCTAATCATAGGATTTTACATAAACAAAGTAAGACAAATTAAATTCTATCTAAAACAAACTAGAGCCAAGTGTACCTCGTCGACAAGTAATATAAAATGGTAAGAATCAAATATCGTACCCAAGGGATTCCTAAATATAAGACAATTAAATTAAATGATAAAAAATTACTCAGATGATCAAGAATTGATTGATTTCAAAATGAAATAAAATAAGCGGATTAAGGAAATATGCTTGATGCAAGATATGAACAAAATGCGACTAAACTTAATCAAATGACAATTTTTGGCTAAGGTGTCAGATTTTAATTAGATTAGGCACTAAAATTTGTAATGGTGGATTGATTTAAGAGTTACTTCACTTAAGCAAGTTAAACCCAATATTCATAGGAATTCCTTTCTCTTTTAAATCCAATTTACCTATTTGGTTCATACATAATTCGAAATAAAAAGAAAACATTCAATGCAAGAAGCCTAAAACTAAGTTCGTTAATCCTAGGTATCCTCATACAAGATTCTACGGTTGGTTTACGCGTTAGTCTCAAGTATATTGCTTGATTGATTTTTCGACAAATCAAATCCCAGTGATTATGGCAATCAATCATCTAAGGCCTTAATTTAGTTGATCAATCTAAATTAGGCTAAATATGCATTTTATCAAGCAAATAAGACAATATCACAAAAATTGTCCTAATCTAAAATCAATCCTAACCTCAACCAAAGAAAATTTACCTACACATATTCGTCAATGTAACATAAATCATGGTCATTCTTCATAATTGCATTGATTAAATCCACAAAAATTAAAACAAATAAGGAATAAAAACCAATCAAGAACACCCAATATGTAGTCTTCGAGAGATCGATGCTACTGTCCAAAATGTCTCTTCTCACGCTGTCTTCTCACGCTGCACTTCTCATGCTACTCTGTTCACGCTACTCTTCTCAAGCCTCTCTATCATGCTGCTCTCCTTCTTAATGTAGCTGATGTGACCATTTAATTAGAGGGTTTTTGATCTACCCTCACTATTCATGCACACCTCTTGGCTAAAGACGTTTTCTTTCTTTGCTTGACATCAACCCTCTTTCATGCTCTTTCGAGCTTGCTTCCACTCTCTTTTTTTTCTATCTTTAACGCAACCCTCAGTGCAGCCCTCTCTCTTTCTTGTCTTTTTGTCACTTTCAAGCTACTCTTCTCTATTAATGCAGCTACCACTATTCTCTATTTTTCACTTTCACACTTCTGTTTTTTTTCAAGCAACCGCCAGCTCTTCTCTCTTTTCTTTCAGCCCCATGTTTCTTTTTTATTTTTTGTTTCAACACCATCAACCTCTCTTTTCTATTTCCCATTATTGATGTGACGATAATCAGGGTTTTTTGGTTCTTTTCGTTGTAGGCTCCTCTTCCACTTTTATCCCCCTCTAATTTTATTTACGCACGAACCCTTCTTCTATTTACACCGGCAACTCCTTTTTTTTCTGGCTAAAACATTTTCTTTTTTTTCTCCTTTGTACTCTGCATTTTGGTCTCATCTATTTCACGCTATTACGTTGTCATCTGGTGTCCAACTTCCTTGCTTTATACTTTTAAATATTTCAAACCTAATATGTGCCTAAAATTTAAAAAAATAACTCTTAATTAGTGTAATTTAAACATTAAATGGATAAAAGTTTAGCCAATTATAAATCCAAAATCAATATAAAATGCCCATTATGAACACCCCCACACTTGAATGATTGCTTGGATCAAAACCAACATATTCTGTCATTTCATTTTCAACGAAAATCAAGTGTTTGCAATCCCTTAAACTTTGGCAATTCAAGTATCAAGCTACTACATATATCATAATCTTTTCATCAATGCACATAAATACAATCAAAGGTAGATATCCTTGATCAAAAGCAAGCACAAAATTAAAATGGACCTTCCTCATGATATTCACTCATATCACTCAAGTGTATAAGGGTTGTGTTTCACTCAAAGCTTCATTTAAGAAATTACACTACCATAGGCTTGCAAATTCACCCATTTTCCACTACATAGAGTACGTGCCATCATGGAAAGGGCTTTTACTAAAGGTTGTAATAAGGCTTAGGTTAAGGTAAGGTAAAAAGGGCAAAGGCTACTCACAGGCATTCACTAAGCACTAAGTAACGTGGGACAATCAAAAAGAAATTTTGAGATGTGCAAACAAAAACATGAGACTACAACTATTCATAACTATCCAATGCTACTGTTTGATCTTTTTCTCTTTTTTTCTTTTTTTCTTTTTCTTTTTTGTTGGTCATAACACTAAACATAAAAGAAGATAGTGATAGCACAAATCAGCAACAACTGAGTAGATGTACCTCTAAAACATCTCAGAATAGCATATAAAACAAAAGTCCCTAAATCAAGGACATCAAATACTTAGTACTGCATTCAACTTGTGAAAGGGTCAGGCTAAAAAGTTTCTAAGTTTCAGTGCAGTGTGATTAATACAAAAACAAACAAGGTTAAAGGCTCAAAGGGGGTAGCAAAGGAAAAATGACTTGGTGGGTCATTTAAGCTAAAGGTTAAAAACAAAGAAGGCCTTTATCATATCTATAAGGCATGCAATTAGTAGTATCAAATAGGTTCAGAGAAAGTTCTGAAGATAATCTAAATGGAAAAGAATCACAAACAAAAAAGAAAATAAATGACTATAAGATGCAGTCATATAGCTCAAGACCTCGTATATGCTTAAATGAAAATCCATTAAAACTTTATACAATACCTTATCACTCAAACATCAGTTATTGACTAAGTTTATACAATTAACTACTTCAATCAATTCATATGGTTCACTATCCTCTCAAGCTACCTAATCCAAATTCATGCTTATAACTCAATTTTCCTTCCAACTACTTTAACAGAATCTTATAGTCAAATTCATCAAATTCAAGTGCAAAAATTTTTAAAATGGGACCCAAGTTAGCTACCAAAAAAATCATAACCATTTAAGTGTGTATCTCTCAACATCAACATCAATATCATAAGCATCAGCATCAGCATGAATGTAATCTCAATTCCCCCACACTTCATATGAACTTTGTCCCTAATGTTCAAGTAGTTAACGATCAAACACAAAGATGGAAAAAGAGGAAGAAGAAACTTCCCTGAAAAAGAGTCGACCAAGTGTTGGCCCCCGAATTTTTTTAATGAGTTAAACATGATTTAAATTAATTATGAGGTCATGATAGAATTATTATTGGATTTTAATTATTATTACAGTATTAGCAGGATTTTATTACACTGGTTAGTTAAATTAAAGTAGTAGGAACGTATTAAAGGCAATTTTGGCATGTCATTTAAGATTAAAAGGCATGAAGCAATAAAGGAAGGGTAGGATTGACTTTTAGCACTCATTAAGGGTAGAATTAGAAGAGGAAAAAGTGTGTCTTGTACACTAAATGAACAAAAACGTGAATTGAAGGAAGAGAACAAGTGAAATATGTGAACAAGAGAGAAGTGAGAGAGAGTTCATTCAAGAGAGAAAAAAAGGAAGAAGCAAGTTAGGGTTTCATCTTTTCTGAGTTTTTAAGAGTGATTTTAAGGGTATTCAAGAAGAGAAAAAGAAATAGGAAGAGAAGAGCTTCCATTTGAGCCAACCATCTCTTTGATTGGTGAAGATTCAAGGTAAGCCCATTTTTAATCCTTTGGATTTTGGAAGGGTTTTGGTTTATGAAGCTTAGGAAATACATGGGTTTAAGTATTCTAGAATCAATTTTTAGTGAATAT
>JANQBM010137886.1:0-25086 GCA_025594535.1 Erythroxylum domingense | reverse complement strand
AGCATATTGACCAGCTCGAGAATTGTGCTGGATATATTATTCATCCCATAGTTAAACACAAATTATGAGTAACTATTGGTTAAACCCATCAGAATTAAGTTAATACTTAATTCATGATCCAAAAGAAAACCTAAGGAGCCCAATAACTCGATGTAGCCATTCATCTTTAATGTGTACTGCACTGGAGATGTCTCCTCAACCATCTTGGAGCAGAAGAGCAATCGTGAAGTCTCAAACCATTCAAACCTTGCTTGTTCATCAAAGAGCTCCCTAAGATGATAAACATGGTATGAGCACCCATAGCCTAGTGACTAGTGGCTAGCATAATACAACTAGTCGTCTCGCTATCATCGAGATGCTTCCTATATGCCCTCCGATCATCATCAGAAGCATCAGCAGTAAGGGGATCAGGAAGTGATTCTTTCAAGACATAACCAAGCTTCTCGAACTTGAGAACTATTCTCAAGTTCCTAAACTAGTCAAGGAAGTTTGGTCCAGTTAACTTATTAGCTTCCATCAATGATCTTAAATTCACACTAGTGCTTATGGTATTGACTCAGGCAACAACAACCTGTCATCGAATAGTGTAAAATTAGAATGTCCTTAAATGCATGTCTATAAGGATTTTAATAACACGTATTATGGCTCCACTATTTTCACAAATTCATAACCGTCAATATAAATTCGAGAGAACTCGTAGAGAAATTCTCCTAGTGGTTCGATATCCAATATCCCTAAGAACAACCATGGGTTTTTCCAACAAGTCACCTTTGTTCAACTGGTAGGTATCGATCATACCAATTTCATCTCTATTGAAACTATCAAATCTAGTGCTATCACCTAATGATGTGTGCACACTCATTAGGCTTTCAACTGTAGAAACATGTATATCTAATGTATACTACCCAACTTCGCCTTTATCCAAGTTAATCTTACATTTTCCTAACAAACCAACACTTCTATTTAAAATCTACCCATTTATTTGGAAATCTTATTTCCATGGTTCGAACAAATCTGTCTAGAGTAGGCTTGAATTTGCCTAACAACCCTAACTTTAAAAGGACTATAGTTCTCGTCATATTAAAGGAAGGTGTTACTTTTAATATTCTAAATGAGGGGTTTCACTAACGTCTCATCTAACTTAGATGGTCTTACACATATAACTCATATATATATATATATATATATAACTACATGGCATGATATGGATTACCCAATCAAATTAGGCCTAAGCCCATAACCGTCCATCACACAAGCCCACACATTCTTCTAACTGTGCAGTCTCTAATGCATATATGTAAACACATCATTTTGGTTATGACATCTTATGGATCCTAACATGGAAACCCAATCCAACACTTAGATTTATTATCTTCCTTTTACTAACTTGGCTAAAATTACCGATGTATGTTGTTTCGTTTGGAATTAATATTAATCTATTTAACATGAATTCCTAATTCCATAAATTAATTCATAACTAATTTACCTTAAAATAATTATTTGATGTCTAAAATTAAACAACTTTAATTTTGTCATATATGCCAATTTTTTTAGTCGTACTAAAAAATATATTACTCTACTAAAATTAATTCAAAATCAATTTGTATAATTTCCCAAAATTTCCAGAACATCAAATAATCATTCCAAGCATCTCTAGGTCGTCTCATGATGATCAAAATAATTTATGAATCACCCAAAAATTATCATGATCATCGAAACACCAATAAGACACCAAAAACAACAAATATGACTTCTAAAATTTTCTAGAAATCAAATTTTGAGAAAAGTCATTTAAACATGCATCAAACATCAAATTAACACATTTTTATCACTTAAAAATATTTTTAAGGTTCTGGAACCGAAATATGAGCATATAAAAACATCAAACAAAACAGATCCTACAATTTATGGAAAACTGTCCAGAGCTGGAAAATTGTTTGATAAAATTATCAAAAAAAATTTAATAATTCTACAAAAATTAAAGAGGCATAAACAAATCCAAAATATATTTAAATAACTTTTCTAGAATCAAATTCCAAGAAAATCATGTGTAACCTCATCAATTTGGCCAATAGACATCACATGCCCAGTACAAAGATAGATTTCATGCATGTTTTTGTAAAGTCAAAATTAAATATTATAATCATATTAAAATCATTTTCAATCACACTAAATCATTCAAATACAACTTATCAACAGATTGGCGAAAGAAAATCGTGAAAAAAATTTTATATAATTAATTTGGAACAAAACATTACAGGTCCGTAAGCTGTCACAACCATGAAAATAGTTTTCAAATGTCATGTATTCTACATCTAACAGGGCACAAGATGGCTCTGATACCACTGTTAGGTTCCAACCATGCATTTCATATATAATATATATCAAATATATGCATCAAAAATAAAACAGAACCTCAACCACTAGATCTACCCATGCATATAGATATAGAAAAACAAACGCATGAAATGTAAGATGTTTACATACCTTTCTGACTATCTCCTTCATTCTTTAATCTTCTCTACGTTGGGTAGTCGTAAACCACAACGATCAATGCAAACCATCTCTAATGAAAGTCCAAATAAAGATAGAAGGATGAAACCTCACTAGGAGATGGCTAGAATTCTTTCTTTGTGCTAACAAAGACAAGAACTCTTGAGAGAGCTAGATAGAAAAAGCGTGTGTGTAAGAAAAAGAACTTATCCTTTTCATTTTGTGTCTTACAAAAGATTCATAAAAATCATCTCAATTTTCTGCACCATTTGGGCTTCCATAACCCCCATCACTAATGGAAATTTATGGAAGTTAATGGTCATGAATAACATGCATTAATGGAAGTTATGGCTAGTTAATAACCATGAGCATCCATTAATGGAAGCCAACAACACCTGTTTCTAATCCATTCCATGCAATGTTTTCTATCACGATCACATCACGATACAATCCCAAAACACTATCTCATATCTTGAATCACCATTCAAGACCATTTTACTCATCCTTCGGATCTCTTATCTGTGTGACCCATTAGGTTATATTGGCCACTTGAATTAACACTTAATTCAAGTAAATCAAGAGTGGTATCTAGCAACACTTCATGACCCCCAATTGACCAAAAAGTCAGTTGTTTAACTACGAACCCTTCCATATGTAATGTTGCCATGCAATATGTCCTTTCACCATCTACAGCCAACTTCGTTCAGAGTATGGTCAAACTGTCAACTCCCACTAAAGTAACTACGTCATATCTAGTCTGGGTGATATTAGATCTTATCCTGAGGATCTCATTAATCTATGTATCATTTAAGACTCTCTTCATGGTACATATCTGCTCTAGCCAAAGACTCCCAATTAATGACCCCGATAAGAGACTGTGGGTATCATCTCCTTCATATGGTGTAGTTAGACTTAAATAAGGCTTGAAATGAACCTAGTTTGAGGTTTAATAAGTGTTTAAATGTTTGATATTTTTAGGTGGATAAGTGAGGTGTGAAACTAAGCGTAAACTAGACATATCCAAGTGATAATGTTTGAATGATCAAGACTTATGATTTAGGGACACATACTTAAAAAATTCATTGAGCAAGCATTGTACATAATACATATACATATATGTATGATTTAATACTTATGCGATTGAACAAATTAGTAATGTATAAAATGTATGTATTGCATAGTTTAGAAGCATAAATCGAAAGCCAACATCTAGACATTGCTGGGACGTTAAGGTAATAGCTATCTAGAGCTTACTGTGAGTAACCTAGATGTTTCTCACTAGGTATGACTATATTTTCTTAAATTTCAATTACTGAACTGATATTTATATGAATGTGATAATTCTAGGCATTGATGATCCAATGAGTTTGATAATTGAGATTGCATTTTCAAAATTGAATATGAATTTGAAAGAAATATATGTACTCAACGAAACAGTAAATGCCAGATTTAGGTCTGATGAAAATGTCAAAAGTGAATGTGTATACTAAATGAAAGTGATTGATTGCATATAATGTGAATAATGTATTTCATCACATGATATTCATGATCAGATAAAGGAAGTTATGACCGAAATGACTAGTAAAAAAGAACTTAAAGCTTAGCAATGTGTTTAAAGAGCCACAGGCTCAGTATTAAAATAAGCTTGGTATCCACAACGGATATAGGATAATTATCAATGAGCTTGGTATCCACAACGGATATAGGACAGTTAAAAAGTTGCTCAGTCATAACAAAGTAACAACTAAAGTGGAGCCGCATGTGCATTGCATATATTATGAAATAAATAATTGAAATGAGTTGTTTGAACTTTTCTAAAACTGAAATGTGAAATGATATGCAATAATCGATTATGTGATCTTTCTAATAATTGAAAAGTGAATTATCATTGTGTTTGATATGAGTGAGCACATCAATGATGGTTTGCTTACTGAGTTCGTAAAACTCATCAAAATTGCAACGTTGATTTTTAGGTATGAGAAAGGAGACTTAGGTATTAAGACATTCTAGAAGAAGTCTAGTTCTTGCTTTTTGGACATCAATGAAATGACTCAAAGGTCGGTAAGTTGAGACTGAGGAGTTAGATAGAATACTTTTGTATAGTTTCTCATTCCATGTGGAATATTTTGTAAAAGAATAGTATGCTCTTAGATTTTTAGGATACTGTATATATATGATTATAGAGTGTATTGCTACAGTGTAAATATGTTTATAAATGGAATAAGGGGTTGACATTTTTGTTTATTCGAGTTTTATATGTATGATGCCATATTAAGTGAATGTGATTGCTCTAACACACCACTTTCACAGGGCATGTGCATGAATATCCTCGGGATGTCAGGTACGTGCTCGGTGGAAATGGGGTGTTACAAGTATTCATAAAGGGCCTACCTAAAATCAATGGACAATTTTTATCATCTTCAAAATCCAACATAACAAAATCAACAGGAATGATAAATTTATCCACTTTTATCAACACATCTTCTACAACTCCAAATGGCCTCTTGATGGATTGATCCATAAGTTGAATTAGCATAGGTGGTGGCTTGACCTCTCTTAGTCCCAATTTCTTAAAAACAGACAAAGGCATTAAGTTAATACTTGCACCTAAATCATATAAGCATTTAGAAAATTCAAAGTCACCATAAACACATGGAATAGTAAAACTCCACGAATCTTGTAGTTTTGAAGGCATTGTGCTTGACATGATCGAACAACAATTCTTCATCAAATTTATTGTAAGATTATCCGTCTAAGTGCATTTGTGTGTGAATATGTCCTTAAGAAACTTCATATACTTGGTCATGCACTCCAAGGCTTCCACCAATAACAAGTTAATTTGAAGCTTCTTCAGTTTCTCTAAAAACTTAGAAAACTAAGTGTCCACCTGATGTTGTCTCACCCTTTGTGGATACGGAAGTTTAAACTAGTAGGGTGGTGGTGATATATAAGGCCTCTTTTCTTGTTTCTCTTCTTTTATCTCCTTACATTCCCTTTTTCTTGGCTATCCTTTTATACACTTAGTTCCTCTGCCTGCTTTCCACTTTGAAGTGTAATAGCCTTGAGTTGTTCCCTTAGGCTAGCCTCAGTATTGCTTGGTAGGCTACCTGCACTTCTAAACGACAAAGTATTAGCAAGTTGACCTATTTGTACCTTCAAGTTGTGGATGAATGAGGCATGTTTCTTCACAATCTAATCAAACTTTGCCTCCATCCTCTTTTGATTTTCATCCTGGCTTGAAAACATCCTCTTTTAGTTCTCTTCTTGATTTGCCAGTTTAGACCTTAAGACTTCCATTAACTGGTCCATTTTGCTCTCCAAAGATCCAAGTCATTCTTGCTAAAATCCAGGAGGTCCTTGCGATCTTGATTGGCCACTTTTATTGTTAATACTTCAAGAGAAATTTGGGTGGTTTTTCTACCCAGAATATAAGTGTTAGAGTATATATTGTTACCTCTTTATGGTTGGCCTAAGTAATTCACCTGTTCTATACCACTGGCTCCTAATAAGAAACATTCAGTTGTGTCATAGTTGTTTTGCCCACATAACTCACACTGTAATTGCATAGTTTTTGTTGTAGATTAAGATGCTCCTTGTATGTTGCTCAACTACTTAGTAAGGACTGTGATCTATGCCTGTAAAGCTATAACAATGTTAATTGGGATCATACCTTTTTGCTCCTTTTGCCCCTGTTTACTCCTCTCACTTGACCACAGACAACCATTACTCACCAACTCTTCCAAAAGATCATAAGCTACTTCAATAGTTTTCCTCATCAGAGAACCTCCAACAGATGCATTTATGGTTCCTCTTGTGCTCTAATTTACACCATTGTAGAATGTTTGGAAAAGGAACTCCCTCGGAAGGTTATGGTGGGGACAACTTCTCTGTAATTCTTTAAACCTCTCTCAGCCTTCATATAAATACTTCCCATCATTTTGTTGAAATTTTGTGATTTCCTTTATGATTCTTGTTGTCTTAGTTAAAGGGAAGTATTTAGCAAGCAATGCTTGGGCTAGTTGTTCCTAAATAGTGATCTGCCCTGAACTGAGTGAGTTATACCATGCCTTTGCCTGATCTCTCAAGTGAAAGAAAAGAATCGGAACCTCACAGCATTATCAGATATCCTATTAAACCTGAAATTGTCAGTTGCAAGATGGACGTTGGGATCTTCGTTGGACAACCCATAAAATTACACACTACTCTGAAGTATGCTGAGGAGTGTCGGCTTGATCTTGAAATTATTAGCTTGAATTGTTGGCCTTACAACTCCTTGAGGACTGAAACCTAACCTCATAAAGTCCATAAATGTCCTCTCAGCTCCCCCTTACTCTCCTTTTTTTTCCATATTTCTTTTTATAGCATCTTGTCGATTCGCTCTTCTCAACTCTTGTTTGTGCCTTGTGATATCTAATAACTTTTTGTCACTAAATTTAGTAAACCTTCGTGTGCTCCTTGTGTCCATATACCTACAAATACATAAGGAAAAGTATAAAAAAACTATTAAATTAAAGTAACCCAAACGAAAAAAGATGCTAAACAAATAATCCTGGGCAACGGCACTAAAAACTTGTTGATTGCAAAACAAACTACTAGTTTTACACTCAAAACTTCAAGTATATAGGTCGTAACTTGTAGTAAAAAATAGATATCAATCACACAAGGATTATGCTTCAGCGCCACTTAATTTAGGTTGCTCTTTTTTTAAGAACAAATTTTAATGAATATAAACTGAAAAATTAAACTAAATTAAATAATTAACAATGAAAAAATGATAAAGCAAAAGTGTAGAAACTTGGAATTCAAGATTTAACAATTATATATCACTTATTCCTATCTTATCTCCCTCCTACCTTGTTAATTGAATTGTGCCTCACCTAAGATTTCCTAATATGTTAACTACCCTCTTTTAAGGTGTAATTAATTATCCCTAGCCAAACAAAATGGAGATGATTAAGTAATCTCTCAATCTACAAAATCAGTCAACCAATTCAACTAGTTATGAAGTTATCCTAAGGGTAATAAACTAATTAGCTGAGATCTCTCTCTAACTAATCAATTAACTTAATGAATATAGGTCTATAATGTGCCAATTCTTATTGTATAGCCCTACATAATTTATCCAACTCAATTTCTCAATATATTGCAAGGAATAAGCTTGACGTGCATCAAAAGCATCATTGATTCATATCAACAAACCAGGAGTTCAACAAGTAATTCAAAAGTAATCTCTACAAATAACTCAATTACTTATAATGTCATAACATCCCTAGCAACCAAACAATCCATAATAAAGATGCTAGAAGAGAAAAACGGAATAAGAACTAGATGAAGCAAGCTCCTCCTCTTCTTTGCACAAATCTTGAAAATTTAGAGTTTGTGTGTTCTTTGTCCAATTTGAAAGAAAATCTTGATTCTTTACCTCTCTCTAGGCTCTAAATCTATTTTTTAGTTCCAATATGCAAGTTCTCATGATGCTCTTTTTGGCCCTAGGGATTTGTGCCCTTATATAGTCACAAAACCTTTAAAAAAAAGTGAAACCCGCGTGCCACTTCGAACTAGGGATCCCACAGTCATGGGAATTAGTATGAATCCCACAATTGTAGGTTCTTGTCATGCAATTCGTTTAGTTCTCTTCTCCTCTCTTGGTCCCTAGCTTAATAACAAAGGTGGCCACCCTCTATTTCTACATCAAAATGATCAATTCTTACCCTAAATCAACATCAAACATAAAAGAACAACCATGAAGGTCAAACTAAACAAAAATATACAAAATAAGTCCTAAAATACAACAATAATAACCAATTATTCAAGAAACACATGTGAAATACTTAGAAAAATACGCATTAATGCACAACTATCACTCAACATTTCTCACAATGCTAGGAAACAAATCAACTTACTTATTTTAATATCTAGTCTAAAACATTAAGAAGTTCCCTTGAAGTACATAGGAATTCATATATTTAATAGAAGATTGCCTTATTAGGATGGCCTTCTGCTATTTGATTCAAGCCATAAGAGAATTTGCCATTATACTAATAATTATTTCTTTTATGTAAGGAGACTTCAATTCAATTTATCCTTATTAGTGCTCCATATATTCTTACCACAAAAGGTGATGAACAATGAGAGAATTATAAAGGACTATTTTCGGTCTGGTTCCTTTAATAATAATCTTGGTGCCAAAGTTAGTTGGTATAAAGCATGCTCCGGTAAGTCAAATGCTGGCCTAGGAATTATCTTAATAAGGAACACAAATGGGGTTCTATTATCTAAAAGGATATAAGTCTTATCCAAAAAAACATGAGATCATTTAAGTGAAGTAGATATACTCCTATATATTTAAGGATAACATCTTCTTATAGATTAAATGTAAAACTTCGTTCCCTTAGACTATAGATTAAATTCTAAAACTAACTTTATGTCTCAAGGGACCAAATTTAAAATTGAAAATGGAAAAAATGATGTTCTAGTTAGACAACTAAGCAAATTAGTTCCTTTGTACACTTTTCCAAGTATAGATCATTTAAGGCTCTTAATTCCTTAGATAGCTAAATTCAATTGATCATTATTAGAAATTCAATTGATCACAATTTTAGAGGCTTCTCACTAACAATGAATCAATTGCTATACTACTTGCCTAACTAAGAGGAAGCAGATAAACTATAATGGATTCAACATATTGATAGGTGTTTCACTAATAAGCATGCTTTTACCTCATCAGTTCTCATAGCAGTTATGCCTTATCATGGAAACTACTTTTATAGCCTGATCATTGGCCTAAAGCTTTATTTATTATGGGCCTAGTAATTAAACAAAGGCTAATGATGGTGGATAGGGTGATAAGTCACCTTATTCTTAATAACACAAGGTGAAAATCACCTTATTCCTAACAACATATGTAACTAGGATCCTAAAAACTTGATCCTTCTTCTCTCTAATTGTAGCTATGTAATCACATCTTTTCTTTCTTTTATAATCATGCTCTGAAGCTATGTAAATTTCTATTCTTGTTTAAGTTTGGTCTCACTTTATTTCCTTAATAGAAAATGTCAGGTTCACTGACCAAGGTGACTTAAAAACCTTTAAACTTGTGATCAAATATGGCACACATGCCTTATGGAGAGAGAGGACTTAGAGAATGTTCGAAAATAAGTATAATTCACCTACAATACACTCCAAACAAAAAAAAATTGACCTTGGTTCAAGACATCAAGCCTAAACTAGACTTGGTCATTGCTTTTAGTTAGTGTGATAATGTTTGGTAATACAATGTTTCGTTCTCTTTTTTCTTGTTTCTTTATCTACTTGTGATCTTAAATTAGTCAGCATTGATTATCCCTAAGTCCTCATAATATACTTATATGTTAGTAAGTTAAAGTATCACTTTTTATATTTTATTTATAGTAGCTACTAGATGTTAAACTTGGTTTTGGTTTTATCCTAATTTCTCTCTATTGACACGTTTTCTTTATTAAAAAAAAGCTAAGTTAAGAATTTTATTCAAATATTCTTCATTTATTTAATATATAAATAAATCATAAGATAAACATTTCTTTTTCACTTTTTGTGTTTTATTGTTATTTTATCTTGATGTGCTTCAATTGTGCACATTGATGACAATGTACAAATTCAAGTAAAGGGAACAAATTTCTTAAGTTTTTTATAATCTTTTTTATTAAATCTTATTGACAGATATCCTGAATTAGTTAAAATATGTCCAAAATACTTTAGATCATTATTGATTATTGAATTGAATTAATATGCAAATGGATGAAAGTTAGAATGGACTTGCTTTTACAATTTATATTTTAGTAATTATTAAGATAATCAATTTGAATGAAAATTGCATATTATTTACATACAAGACCATTTTTGTGAGCTTTTCAGCCTAAGAGCAAATACATTGCCATTTTAATCTCTTTCATTTCATATTCTTGTGGAAATCAATTATTTATGATTTGGTCAATTATACTTGGCATAAAATACTAATATGAGAGGGTTTTTTCTATTCCTTTCAAGTTCAAAAATTAATTATAAGAGTAAAATGAAAAATTAAACTTTAAACTTGCTTTATTATATATTAGATTAGCAAACTTATATGAAGATATGCTAGAATTAATTCTACTTATACTTAACTAATTCTAATGGAATTAACAAACTTATACATATCTCCATGATATTTAATAAGAGTCAAGAAAACAATTTAACATTTCAAGTGCTAAGTTTTTTATTATGTTCTAGTTAGTTATTTTAGTTAAGATACATAGGTTGGATCCATATGCAAATAATAATAGTATGCCTCATACCCTAGCCAATAACGCTGCAATGTTATAGATATTGATACTAGAAGAATTAAAACGGACAAAAATACAATCATCACCCAAATTAACACCAAACATGAAGGGATTTAGTTCAATTTTATTTGTTGAGGATAAGGAGGGCCAGAAATTTGAAGAGGAGCCGAAGATTTGTGTTTGTGATTGAATATTATATTCAACAAATAAATTGTTTCCTTTTCAATATATTGTATTAAATATTGAATTCAATTGTTATATTTCTAGAAAATCTAACCAAATATTAATTTTATGTTGAAATATGCCACCAAAGAGAAAATAAGATATAATGCGACCAAGGTTTAGACAATGATTCAGAGGTACTTACTATCTAGTGAAGCATCACATTATGCAACTAGAACTGAATCACCTCCTCCCCCTCCAGCTACAACACTTGCAGATGAGGCATCACCTTTCGTACCTACTGCTACACCATCCATCACCCCTACAACAACCACTACCCTTACACCGATAGAGATATCAGGGACAAACAATACGGATGAAGGAGGCAGCCGCCAGCCTGGAGCTGAGGGTCCTAATGGAAAAACTTACATTACAATTGTCAATAATTTGTAAGTGAAAATACATGAAAAACTATATGTTTATAATTAAGTTATAAGTTTAAATTTTAAAAATGGTACAAAATTATTTGTTTTTATATTAGGTTGATTCTGTTTTGACCGTGCTTAAGAAAGATGACATCCAAATTCAAGGAGAAGATTGAGCTTGAGGGTTATGTATGGAAGAATATCTCTCAGGTCATAAAGGAATTTTACGATCAGTAGTTTGAAGTACCAAAAAAATTCTTTTCTAATTAATTTTTTACATTAATTAGATAAATAATATTACATTATAAGTATTTGTCGAATGCTCTTCCTTTTACTTTAGAATTTTTTTTTGGGATTTTGAATTTGACACGGTCATTTATAAAGTATGGGTGAGACGAGCACGTATACGTTATCGGGACTTTATTGGTCCAATATACAAGGCTGGTGTACAAGCACTTTATATTTCTGAAAAAATATGGATTCATTTCAGAGTGTAATTCTACCAACAGATATGGAAGATCGGGGGGAGAGAGTCTTCCCGTACATAAGGGAAAATCTATTACCCACCATGAGCATACATAAAGACTTGTAAGTATCTACACTTTACATTTATATTATGATTTTTCTACTTTGCTGCATTTCAATTTAATTTGATGTGTAAATCTTGGAATAAAAATGTGTATTATGGAGAATGATAATGTTATAAATGTCTAGTTCCATATATGGTTATGTTGTTAAATTACTTTCTTTGTTCAATAGAGGGTAAATATCATAAAAATAAAGGAACTCTGCTAAAATTTTCTGAATTCTAATTCATTTATAACATTTTATTCTTATATAGGAAAAGTCTATGGGCATGAGGCTTACAACCCGTCAGCTCTTTTTTCACACTCACACTAAGAAGTATGATGGTGTGACATTCGTCAACACCCAATGTAGAGAACTAAATGCATGTGAAATTTATAGTTTAATATTAATGCTTAATAATTATCACTTACTAATACAAACATTACCTTCTGATAGGATCAAATACAAGAAAGCATTCAACGATAGTCTCAGCAGTCTGAAGATGTTGATGAGCCTCAAACATATCTTCTTACAGTGGGTGGTAGGGATCGTCATGGAAGGATATTCGGTTTAGGTTCATTTGTGAATACATGTTATTTGCAATCCTCTACATCCAGTACAGCAACATCTAGTAAGCGGTCCATAACCAATAAAGTCCAAAAGCTTCAGAGCAAAGTTCAGACATTGGCAACTCAATGCAACAGTTGATGGAGTACATAGCTCAGCTCCGTAAGGAGATGGATGAGTTAAAAGGGAGGGGTATCACCTCATCGCAATAATTACACCTTCCAAACCCACCAAATCAATAGTGTACTTGTAGGCATTTCATTTGAATTACAAATACTTATTATGTACAATTTAGTGTTTTATTATCAATTAAGATAATTTTAACTTTATAGCATCAATCAACTTTCTCTTTAAATAAATTAAATGTGTAAACAAATCAAATTATTATGCACAGATAATTCATAACTATTTAAATTATGCATCATTCATAAGATCATCAAATAAAATTTAATGACAGTATTTTTTTTAAAATTCTAGTCAATTTACCGATGGAATAACAAATGTGCATCGGTAAAATCAAGTCTATTTACTGATGAAAAACAACAAAACCATTAGTAATATTGACATTAGTTTGTCGACAGAATAACCAATTCTTTCACCAAATTTACCGACAGGGTTTGTACGAAAAACCATCGATATACTCACTGACGAAATAAACATAATCGTCTGTAATGTTGTAATAAACTTAAAGACGAAATAAACAATACTATCTGTAAATCTACCGACAGAAAAGTATTGACTGTCAAAAATGTACTGACGGTTTATCGCACAAACAATTGTCAGTTTATTCACTGTCAGTTACATAAATTTTCTGTTTTTAAATTTATTGACGGATATTCTATAATTCGTCGAAAATTATTACTTACAGTCGTTTCAACGATGACTTTGTCTGTCGGTAAATTCCGTTGCTAACCTAGCTTGCCGACTGAATGCTTAGGTTTTCCGTTGATAATGTCCGTAGATAAACAACATTTTTCTTTTAGTTTTCCCAATTTCTTTCTACTAACGCATTTTCTTTATTTTTGAGGAAAAAGTTGAGTTAAGAATTTTATTCATAGTATTCTTTATTTTTTTAAAATATAAATAAATCATAAGATAAATATTTAGATCTCTCTTGTATTTTTATTTAATATAAAAGAAACTTTTATTATTTTAAATTACGTTTGAAATAATTTGGGATATTATAATTCCAAGAGAGAAACTTTAACTAATATATAAGCATATAGCTCCTTACATTTTTCAAATCAACATAACATAACACATATGTTAAATCAACTTTTAAAATATTTTATATGAGCAAAGAAGCAAATGGATTTTGAAGTTATTGAAATAAAAAACTAATATTATAGATTAATTACAATAAGATATTTGTATTCTCTTTTTTAGGTGATAAATTTACATTCAAATGACCACATTTCTTCAGATTTCTTAAAACATAAGTTATACAAGCTTGTGACGTATGATAGAAAAAGTTAAAAAAAAGTTATTCCAATAGAATTTTGAAGACTAATTGAATAATACAAGTACAAGACTGTGATGAAAAAAATGAAAAGCACGGGACATTTAATAAACTTTGATAAAGATGAACCCCAAAGCCTAATCATTCTATATCATACATTAATAATACAAATTTTCTTTTACCATTGATTCCAGAAAATGAAATAACAATAGAAACAAGAGCCCAAGCGATAGGTATGGAACTAGGAGAATATATAGAGGTTAATTAAGAAGGGTGAATAGTTGAAGAGGTTTTAGTGTTTTTCCTAACAACTGAATTAACCACCTTCTTTATGCTACTCTTCAAAACTCCACCTCTATTTGGGATCAGCCTTGGTACCTCATTAGCATCATTTCCTTGCCTTCTTTGTTCTGTTCTGAATCCATAATGATATTTTGATTGGAAACTAAAAGCCTTTTAATGAGTAGTGGAAGCTTTTTTTGATCGCTTATTTACATGGTATCCATGTCATTTATATAGAAACATAGGCTGTAAGAAATCAAATCAAGTTTCATAAATTTCTCTATAAATTCACCTTTAATCATCACAACCTAATCTGTATGTATTTAAAGAATATCCAAATAATACGTAATTAGATTTTGAGTCGCAGATTGTGAATGTGGTTAGCTACCGACTGCTTCAGCGAATTTGCTAGTAGGTTACAATGACAAATGGTGTTGCTACCTTCATTGGTAAACATCACAAGAAACCTTACAGATAACACGCAAGCTCGATCTTGCATAGAATTATCATTGAAAGAATAAAAAGAGGAGTTAAATAAGGAAACTATTGTTGAATTATTGATAGTCACCTTAAGTATGGAAGGTTCCCACTTCCCACAAGACAAACTGTTTAAGTTAACCAAAGATTTAACGAGTTTTAATATTCCTTATTTTGTTAAGAGTTTGTTACATAAAAGGGCACTAACGTAGTTAGTTGGATTTATTATTTTAATACGTTATACCCTTATCATTATCTTACAATATGTGCATTATTCACATACTAAAACACTTCCTCAAGTAAAATTTGATTCTTGTGTACTCGCCTATGGTATTAGATACAAAGGAGATTGTCTTTAGTGCAAGTAGGAGATTGTCTTTAGTGCAAGTAGGAGATTGTTAGAGTAGTGCTCTAAAAGCAATCACCTTTAACACTTTTGTACAAACTTTATTTTGATTAATAAAATGAAAGGGATTTTTCATTAATTTGATATTCATTTATACATGAATTGGTATTGATCTTAAATGGAATTAATGAAGTTAATGATGCAAATTGTGGCATGAAGGGAATCATGATGAGATCATGATAATGAGATTCCTATCATGTACAATTATATTAGTATCTAAACAATCCCTAGTCATAAGATTAATAAGACAGGACATTATTAATCCAGACAAACTGGCACATGTTTTACTCCTTGATTTGATCAAGTAGTGGATCTCACAAACTGTAAGCATGAGTTGCTTAGAGTTAACATTTGGATGCTTACTAAGAGGAGTAAGTACATCGAATGACCCACTATAAGGCTATCATATGGTTGATCTATCGAATGTCAATGATTAATCTCTTTATAGCAATCGTGCAAATATCCTTAGACTTGAGTTACTCAAGGATAACTTGGATATTAATCCTGTTCTTTGAAATTATTCCTTGTTATGTCAAGACAAGGTCACTCTTAGGGTGATGATTGGGCATAGCTATTAGTATTCAAAGGTAATTGGGTAGCCAATGAAGGATCCACGAATCAATAGATTCCTTTTTGGGAGCGATTCATCCTTCCCAAACGCAGTATACAACTCTCCGTTGTACTGCGCTCTCTAAATGTGCTTGTTCCCCCCTTCTTCCTTACCATGGAAAGTCTTGATTGAAGGATAAGATACCCACAGCCTCTTGTCAGGATCATTACTCAGGAGTCTTTGCCCAGAGCAGTTATGTGTCATGAAGAGAGTCTTCAATGACACATAAGAGTAATGACATCCTAGGACAAGAACTAACATCACTTAGACTAGATATGATGTAGTCAGTCTAATGAGAGTTGACACATAGCCCATACTTCGAACCAAGTGGGGTATAGTAATGGTGAAAGGACGAATTACATGGTAGTTGTCTATGAAAAGGTTCATAAGTTGGATAATTAACTATCGATCAGTTCATGTTTTAATCCACTTATATTTGGGCAAATTAGCTTCCCTTTTTAATTTGATTGAATTAAGAGTTAATTCAAATGCCTAAAATATACGGGAACCTAAAGGTCACAAGCATAAAAGATTAGATGAAAAACATAGTATGTATGGCCAAATTTAAGCAGGTCGTGATCGTGACTTATAGGCCACGATAGTGACCAAAAGTGAGCCCAAGCCACAATCGGGGCTCATTGGCCATGATTGTGATAGAGGGCATGAAATGGTACATAAGTGAGTTCTTAACATGTACACAAAGTTCTACCACCTCTTACACACACAAGTGAGAGCATAAGGGCTCTACAATTGTTCTAGAGTGAGAGAGAGGTGTTTTGTGTCTTGTTTTTGCAATTCATGCAATTTTTTCATGAATCAAAGTGTATGAAACAAGAAACTTGACTTATCTTCTAGCATCTTGAGCATCTTTTAGAACTCATCTAGTTTGGTGCTCAAATCAAACTTATACATTGTTTCTTCATCTTCTTTGCGTGTTCTTGGGTGATCAAGGAAGGATTTGGTGTTTGCAACAACACAAAAAAGGAGATGAAACAAGAAAGGAGGAGAAACATAAGGTAAAAAAGTTTTATATTTCATGTTCTTTACATATCCATGCATGCATGTTAGATTCTGTAGTTTTTGGGTTATCAGTTCGGACACTTCCGCTACATATAGATGCATGTGATGCATGCATCTATGGCAAACCCAACAGATTGTGATAGATTATGCCAAATCTTATGGTTTACGTTATTATTGGCATTGTTAAAGAGATGTAGTTAATGAATGAATTAGTAGGGTGAAGTTAATAAAGTATATGATGAAGTTAGCATATTTGATTGTATGTGTTGAAAGACTGGCTATAAGTATCAAAACAAAGGCTAGGAGGAGTATTCTTCGTTTTGTTTGACGTCACCCCCTTTAGATGACATTATAAGGTTCGTCAATTAGGAAAATAAAGAATGGTATAAAAATTGAAGCAAGAATAATACTCTCATAGAAAAGATCATAATCCTAAATATTGATAGGGTCTTTCATATCATTCTTTTAGTTTTTTAAATTATGTGTTTAGGTTCTCATTAATTGGAACATGAGTTTATGCATGATTCTTAGTTGAAATTGATTAAAATTTTAGTGCATAATATGAGTAAGTGAATACTCTTCAAAATTTAACTTTGTGAATTTTAGAAAATAAAATTTATTAATTAATTATGCTTTGATTTGACTTGGATGATCATGTGAGAAACTTTGGCCTTTATGTAACATTTTTATTTTTTATGTGGATATCTTCTTTGATTTTAAATTTCTAGAACTTGAATATCATTTTTTCAAGATTAGATGTAATATATGTATAAGCATTAAAATGATAAAGACACCTAGGATTTGTCTTTGAGCTAAATTGCCTACCTTTTATTACATTAATCTATTAGTAATCCCCTTTAAGCTTAATTAAAAATTATATACTTTTTCTTTGTTACCCTTTCTTAAAAACTACCTTGAGTTTAAAAGAAAAAAAATTATTTACTTCTTAATTCATGATTAGTAGAGCTTTTACTTATATTGTGATGTCTTTGGTAATAACATGTAATAAGATTAAAGTAGGGGAGAAGGTGAAATGCATAATGGTGGCATAAAAAGGAAACTTTTATATTAATCCAAAAGGTGTAGAAAAATGTGTAAAAAGCTGAAATAAAGTTTTAAAGATTGATTAGCATAGATTCTTGGATTTGAGAAGAATGAAGAAAGATTGGTGGTTGCAAGAATATAAGGAGATAGTAGAGTGAGGATTAATGTTTCTCTTAATTTATTTGTTATCGTTATACTATCTATAATTTTTTTCCTATTCCCTTCTTTGGTTAGCCCACTTAGCCATTTGGCCTCATTATAACCCTATTCGAAGTCTTTTTAATTTTTCTTGTATATATATTTATTGAAGTGCCTGTTTGGATGATCTTATATCAATAAAACTTTTGTTAGTAGAGCTTTTGTTAATAGAGCTTTGTTTAGAAGAGCTTTCCTAAGAATCTAATTAACTGTTTCACTGTGATTTAAAAAAGAGCTTTTCTGAAAGAGTTTCATATAATAGACTATTTGGCAACATAAAAATAAAAAGCACTTCTAATTTTAACTATAATTTATTTTGTAATAAAAATTATTTATGCATACAAATATTATTTAAAATATATTAAACAAAATGCAAAGCACAATATATTAATTATTATATAATTTTAAAACATATGAAACTTAAATGAAAATATATCTAACCAAATCTTTTGTATGGATTATAACATAATTAAAACTAATATCAAAAATAAATATTAAAACATATAAAAAAGTCATGTAATATTATATAATAAATCTCAAAACAAATGTGAAGATGTGTTTATGGGTATTGTGGGAATTATGTGTAAAACATAAGGGTGAAAGGGACTAAAAAATAGGCTTACTAATTGATATGAAAAATCTACCTGAAAAAGTGTCTTTTTGAGAAGCTCCAAATTTGAGCTTCTTAAAAGGCTATATTTTAGCTGCCAAAAAAGCTATATCTACTAAAAAAAGTGCCTTTTCATTTTATAGTCAAACACTCATTTTTCTTAAAAAAAACTTTTGCAGTAGAAAAAAGTGCTTATTTACCCTCCAAAAGCTCGACCAAATAGGCACTAAGTAGTGGAGATTAGATGATTTCAAACTTGTGGTAAATCCACTTCAATAAGAAAATGATGAGAATATATCACTCCAATTTCAAACACTTGTATAAATGGGTGATATCTTATGAGAACGAACCTTGTTTATTCCAGAAGTCATATCGAAACAAATTTTCTTTCCATTCCATACCATGATTTTAATAGTAGAATTCATATCCTGTCTTACTTTAGAATCTGATGAAAGGTTAAGAAAAAGATTGGTTTACCTTGATGACCCAAAAGCATCGTTATTTTATTGTTAGGTTTTTGAAATTTTTCTTTGTTTCAGGATGCTATTATTTGCAGGCTTGGTTTATTGTAAGTAGTGTATGATTTGGGCTTTTCTTATCTTATTCTTTTTGAATGTATTGTGGTTGATTGTTGGAAGATTTTGTTTTTGTACTTTTTAACATTCTTTGAAGGTTTAAATAGTGATGATGTATAATTAGAAGGTTCATGGATTTTAGGATGTACGTATTAATAGTGATGATGTATTTTTATTTAGGTTCTAAAATCCTAATGGTGTAAAGAAGGTATTGAAAGTAGCTCCATGACATGTCAATAATAAATCTATTCTACTGTAGGCTTAGAGGCATTTGGTCAAATATATTTCATTTGGTCAATTATTGATAATTTGGGTTTTCCTTATCTTGCTCTTCTTGAATGTATTGTGGTTGATTGTTGTAAGTTTTTGTTTTTGTACTTTTCAACATTCTTTAAATGTGTAAATAGTGATGATGTATAACTAGAAGGTTCAAGGATTTTAGGATGTACATATTAATAGTGATGACGTATTTTTATTCAAGTTATGAAATATATTTCATATTCTTGTGCAAATAAATTATTGATGATTTGGTCAACTACAAATGGCTTAAACTACTAATATGAAAGTTTTTTTTTATTTCTTTAGAGTTGAAAAATTAATTATAAGATTAAAATGAAAAAAATTAAACTTTAAACTTGTTTTATTATATGTTAGATTAGCGAACTTATATAAAGATATGCTCAAATTAATTCTACTTGTAATTTACTAATTTTGATGGAATTAACAAACTTAGACACATCTCTATGATATTTAATATGAGTCAAGAAAATAATTTAATATTTCAGTTGCTAAATTTTTTATTCTATTATAGTTAGTTAATCTAATTAAGATACATAGGTTGGATCCATATGCAAACAACAATAGTATTTATATCTGAAAGCTAGGGGTTGAAGAACCTCATACCCTAGCCAATAACGCATGCAATGTTCTAGACATTGATTTTATAAGAATTATAAAGGAAAAAAAATACAATCATCACATAAATTAACACCAAACATGAAGGGATTTAGTTCGATTTTATCTGGAGAGGATGAGGAGGGCCAGAGATTTGAAGAGGACCCTGAGTTTGCTTCTAATTCTTCAGAAAAAAAGATGATTTTAATTTACAATTAAATGATTGTAGCGATTAATTTGTGTTTGTAATTGAATATTATATTTAACAAATAAATTGTTTCCTTTTCAATATATTGTATTAAATATTGAATTCAAATTTTTATATTTCTAGAAAATTCAATCAAATATTAATTTTAGGTTGAAATATGCCACCAAAGAGAAAATAGGATATAATGCGACTAAGGTTCAGACAATGATTCGGAGGTATTTATTGTTCGGTGAAGCATCACATTCTACAACTGGAACTGAATCACCTGCTTCCCTTCCAGCTACTACACTTGTAGATGAGGCATCACCTTTCGTACCTGCTACTATACCATCCAACACCCCTGCGTCAACCACTAACCCTACACCGATAGAGATATCAAGGATAAACAATACAGATTAAGGAGGCAATCACCAGCCTAGAGCTGAGGGACCTGGTGGAAGAACTTACATTACAATTGTCAATAATTTGTAAGTGAAAATACATGAAACACTATATGTTTATAATTATGTTATAAGTTTAAATTTAAAAAATGGTATAAAATTATTTGTTTCTATATTAGGTTGATTCTGTTTAGACCGTGATTGATCTTGAGGGTTATATATGGAAGTATATCTCTCAGGTCATAAAAGAATTTTACTATCAGGAGTTTGAGGTACCAAGAAAATTGTTTTTAATTAATTTTTTACATTAATTAGATAAATATTATTACATTATAAGTATTTATCGAATGTTTTTCCTTTTGTTTCAGAAAGAATTTTTTTGGGATTCTGAATTTGACGCGGTCATTTACAAAGTATGGATAAGAGGAGCATAAACACGTTAACGGGACTTTGTTGGTGCGATATACAAGGCTAGTATAAATCCGCTTTATATTTCTAAACAAATATGGAGTCATTGATAGTAGTATTGGACATCATCTGAGGCAATGCCTATTTTAGAGCATAATTCTATCAACAGACATGGAAGACCAGGGGAATAGAGTCTTCCTGTACATACGGGAAGATCTATTACCCACCACGAGCATACAGAGAGACTTATAAGTATCTACACTTTACATTTATATTCTGATTTTTTTACTTTGTTGTATTTCAATTTAATTTAATATGTGAATTTTGGAATTAAAATATATGTATTATGGAGAATGATAATGTTATAAATGTCTGGTGTCATATATGGTTGTGTTGTTGAGTTATTTTCTCTATTCAATAGAGGGTAAATATCATAAAAATAGAGGAACTCTGTTGAAATGTTTATAAATTGTAGTTCACTTACAACATTTTATTCTTATGCAGGAAATGTCTATGAGCATGAGACCTATTCCCCATTAGCTCTTTTTGCAAACTCACACTAAGAAGCATGACAGTGTAACATTTGTCAACACCTGATGTAGAGAACTAAATGTATGTGAAATTTATAGTTTAATACTAATGCTTAATAATTATCACTTACTAATATAAACATTACCTTCTGATAGGTCCAAATACAAGAAAACATTCAATGACAGTCTCAGCAGTCTGAAGATGTTGATGAGACTAAAACATATCTTCATGTAGTGGGTGGTAGCGACCGTCGTGGAACGATATTCGGTTTAGGTTCATTTATGAACACATGATATTTGCAATCCTCTACATCTAATATAGCAGCATCTAATACGTGGTCCATAACCAATAAAGTCCAAGAGCTTCGGAGTATAGTGCAGACATTGGCAACTCAGTTTACAACGGTCGATGAAGTACAAAGCTGGGCTGTGTAATGAGATGGATGAGTTGAAGGGGAGGGGTAGCACCTCATCGCAACAATCAGACCATCCACTCTCACCAAATCAATAGTGTACTTGTAGGCATTTCATTTTAATTACAAATACTTATTATGTACAATTTAGTGTTTAATTATCAATTAAGATAATTTTAACTTTATATTGTCAATCAACTTTCTATTTAAATTAATTAAATGTATAAACAAATCAAATTATTATGCACAAATAATTCACGACTATTTAAATTAGGCATCAACCATAAGATCATCAAATAAAATTTAATAACAGTATATTTTTTAATAAAATTTCTGGTTAATTTATCGACGGAGTAACAAAAATGCGTCGGTAAAATCAAGTCTATTTATTGATGATAAATAACAAAACCGTTGGTAATAATGACATTAACTTGTTAACGGAATAACCAATTCTTTTGCCAAATTTACCGACAGGGTTTGTGCGAATAACCATCGGTATTCTCATCGACGAAACAAAAATAACTGTCTATAATGTTGTAATAAACTTACCGACGGAATAAACAATACCTTCTGTAAATCTAACGATAGAAAAGAATTGACTGTCCGAAATGTTCCGACGGTTGATCGCACAAACAACCGTCGGTTTATTCACTGTCAATTACATAAATTTTTCGTCGATAAATTTACTGACGAATATTCTATAATTCGTCGAAAATTATTACCTACAGTCGTTTCAACGACGCCTTTGTCTGTCAATAAATTCTGTTGCTAACCTGGCTTGCCGGCCGAATGCTTAGGTTTTCCATTGGTAATGTCCGTCGATAAACAACATTTTTCTTATAGCAATCCCAATTTCTTTCTGCTAACTCATTTTCTTTATTTTTGAGGAAAAAGTTGAGTTAAGAATTTTATTCATAGTATTCTTCATTTTTTTGAAATATAAATAAATCATAAGATAAATATTTAGATCTCTCTTGTATTTTTATTTAATGTAAAAGAAATTTTTATTATTTTAAATTATGTTTAAAATAATTTGGGATATTATAATTCCAAGAGAGAAACTTTAACTAATATGTAAGCATATAACTCCTTGCATTTTTGAAATCAACATCACATAACACATATGTCAAATCAACTTTTAAAATATTTTATATTAGCGAAGAAGCAAATGGATTTTGAAGTTATTGAAATAAAAAACTAATATTATAGATTAATTACAATAAGATATTTGTATTCCCTTTTTTAGGTGATAAATTTACGTTCAAATGACCACATTTTTTGAGATTTCTTAAATCATAATTAAGCTATATAAGCTTGTGACATATGATAGAAAAAATTACAAAAAACGTTATTCCAATAGAATTTTGAAGACTAATTGAATAATACAAGTACAAGACTATGATGGAAAAAATGAAAAGCACGGGACATTTATTAAAGAATAAACTTTAAGGATGAACCTTAAAGCCTAATCATTCTATATCATACATTAATAATACAAATTTTCTGGAAAATGAAATAACAATAGAAACAAGAGCCCAGGCGATAGGTATGGAACTAGGAAAATATATAGAGGTTAATTAAGAAGGGTGAACAGTTGAAGAGGTTTTAGAGTTTTTCCCAACAACCAAATTAACCACCTTCTTTATGCTACTCTTCAAAACTCCACCTCTCTTTAGGATCAGCCTTGGTACCTCATTACCACCATTTCCTTGCCTTCTTTGTTACTGTTCTGAATCCATAATGATATTTTGATTGGAAGCTAAAAGCCTTTTAATGAGTAGTGGAAGCTTTTTTTGATCGCTTATTTACATGGTATCCACTTCATTTATATAGAAACATAGGTTGTACGAAATGAAATCAAGTTTCATAAATTTCTCTGTAAATTCACCTCTGATCATCACAACCTAATCTGTATGTATTTAAAGAATATCCAAATAACATGTAATTAGATTTTGAGTCGCAGATTCTGAATGTGGTTAGCTACCGACTGCTTCAGCGAATTTGCTAGTGGGTTACGATGATAAATGGTGTTGCTACCTTCGCTTCTCAAGAAACCTTGCAGATAACATGCAAGCTCAATCTTGCATCGAATTATTATTGAAATATGATCTACAGGAGAAGTCTAGATGTGCAATTTCTCTGGTGATTGCTATAAATATTCATTTGATACTTTCAATGACCGTTAACATAATTAGGCATGAAACTGCCTGGAACTTGATCTCTAACCTCTATTGGTTGCTCTAGTAATTATGCAACTCATCATCGAAATATCTTATCAGGTACAATCTATGTAGCACAGATACCGACACGGACTCGTGACATGACACAGGCAAGGACACGGGGACACACCAACTTCTAAAATTTGGTGGACACGGACACGGCATATATATATATATATTATAAAATTTAGAATTAAGAAAAAAATTCACAATTTATAATATGATATATATTGATTGATGTGTTTCAAGACTTCCAACATCTTGATAGTTCATACACTAATCCTTGTCTACCATAATCCTCGATAAACTGCTCATATTTCATGCTACATCAATCCTTTTCTGTGAGTCTGATGACACCTCATATAGTATACGTTTTATATATGATCATCTATAATCGAACAGACTTATTGTCTTGTAAGAAATGGAAGACACTTATTGTCCATTGACGAACTAAAAGTCTAAAACTGTAATTTTAGTTTGAGTTTTATGCATTAAGAAATGGATGGCACGCTTAAAAGGAGCAATAGTATTATTTTAGATCTCAAAAGAGTCGTAGGAAGAGCATATGGAAGGTGAAAAGTCTTAACGCAATGTTATTATTTCAAATGAAAATGAAAAGTCCAATGGCGTGTCTGAGCTGGCGTGTCCGAGCTGTCTCAAGACATATGTCCAGCCGTGTCCGAGCCGTCTCAAGAAGTGTCCGAGCCGAATTTTTTTTTTAATGCCGACATGTACAAACATGTGTCTGACATGTGTTCACCACGTGTCAAGTGGGTGTCCACGGACATAGCTCCATTTTGCCGTGTCCGTGCTTCTTAGGATACAAGTCATACTCGCAA
>JANQBM010137788.1:0-25087 GCA_025594535.1 Erythroxylum domingense | reverse complement strand
GTTAAGTGTTAAGTGATGTGACATGCCATCTTCGCGGGGCACGGATCCGGGTATCACTGTCGATATCGGGTTCGGGTTCGGCGGGAGTTGGGGTGTTACACCACACCATATCGACTTTTGTATAGCAAGGCTTGTCATTTACCATTGGAGTTGAAGCACTAGGCCTATTGGGTATTTAGGAAGTTGAACATGGAATGGAAGCTAGTAAGTGAGAAGAGATTGTTACAACTTGATGAATTGGAAGAGTTAAGGTTTGAAGCTTATGAAAATACTAAGTTTTACAAAGAAAGAGCAAAAAAGTGGCATGATGCTCACATAAAAAAAGGAGTTTAAAAGTGGAGACTTGGTGCTTTTATTCAATTTATGACTTCGGTTATTTCCCAGAAAGCTCAAGTTAAGATGAAGTGGACCCTTTAAGATCCTTCAAGTGTTTCCCCATGGAGCTTTGGAGTTGGAAAATGATAAGGGTGAAGCATTCAAGGTCAATGGGTATAGATGCAAGTCATATTATGGAGGGACATATTCATAAGAAAGGGAAGTCATTTCTTTCCTTTCTTCCACTTTTTCATGGATGCATGTGGAATCGTCAAGCTAATGACCTTAACTCAGCATATTTATCTTTCTTTTGTTTGTCATTATTCACTTGTTTGCTCGATTTAATTAGTTGTGGTTATGTTTGATTTGAGTTTGCTTTGTGTTTATTTGGATTTTGTTTATGTTTTAACTTAATTTCTCTTCAAATTTCTTGTTGATTAGGTGATTTTGATGTGTTTCCAGGTTGTTTGAATTTTAAGAATGCATACTAAGCTTGGAAGAGGGTTAAGAAGTTGGAAAATTAGAGTAACCCACAACTGTGGGAATCGGTACGTTTCCCACGATCGTGGGAAGGCTCTCCAAAAAGTTTTTAAAGCCTTAACCCATGATCATGGGAATGAGAATGTTTCCCATGAGCTCGCTAAAAAGTTTCTGAGGCCTTAATCCATGATCGTGGGAATAAGAATGTTTCCCACGACCGTGGGAAGGCCCTCTAGAATGTTTCTGGAGCCTTAACCCACGATCATGGGAATCAGGTTGATTCCCACGACTGTGGGAAGGCTCTCTAGAATCTTTCTAGAGCCTTAAACCACAATCGTAGGAAAGACAGGGATTCCCACGATCGTGGGAAACCTCATCCGAAAAAATTTAAATTCCCCCTTCTTTCTTCTCTCTTTATTCTTCAAAATTTCACATTCTCTCTCTTAAAATCACGAAACCCACTCTCACAATCTCTCAAATCCTTCATCTTTCAGTCAAATCTTGGTATTTTCTTCACTTCTTCTATCAATTTTTCATTCATTTACACATATTTCACATTTATCTCTCAATAATCAAAGGATTTGGTAAGATTTTCTCTCTTTCTCTCTAAAAAATGTGCTCATATCTCTCTTGCTTATTTTTATAGATTTTTCTCTCGTAATAGCTCCAAAGAAGATTGCAGCTTAGAAACTAACTAACAAACTATGCCTTTAAGTCTTTAGAGAAGGCAAACCAGATATGACGGTCACTTTTCGTGCCCCATTCCCTATTTTTTTCAGAAGACTAAGGTATTCGATTTCGTGTCTTTAAGGATAGAGAATTAATGCCTACTAGGTTCTTTGATTTCGAACTATTAGAAACTCTAGGATTAAGGTGTAGTATTGAACGATTAGCTACGAATATTGGTTGGGATCGGTTAATTCGTTATGATGTGTTGATATATCCTGTGATGACTGTAGAATTTTTCACCACTGTGCACAACAATCCTAAACTGGATACATTATAGTTTAGGATAGGTGGCTCTGCTTATAAAATTAATTATACTATCATTTGTGCATTTTTTGATTTATAGAACACTAAAATTTTGGATGATCACGATGACTTTTATATGGATGATTATTGGAAAATTCTAACTGGTGAAACCAAGTTTGATCCTAGGAATGCACCAAATACTTTAATTTGTAGCACTGAGCACTTACTTCTTCATAAGTTTATATGCCTAATGGTTTTTAATAAAACTGAAAGCAATAAGTGCTTGACTAAGGAACTTTTCTTCCTTTGGAGCATGGATCGTAAAATCAAAATAAATACCCCTTATCGGATTTTTCGATCTATTGTGACTTGTGTTAATAAGAAAAGCTCTTATTTTGACATGTCATACATTGTTACTACCTTAGCTTTATATTATAATCTTGATGTGGATAGTGTGCGTACAACTAAATATGATATGTTTGACATATCTTATTTGAGATGCTCTAAACTTTTGGAGCCCCACTCTATGGAGCTCCAAAATCCTCAAATGCACACTGTAGTACAGAATAAGAAGGGCAATGATGCAGCCACTTCTCGACTACATACATCTCAGGCACCCCTGAAGCCCCAAAAAGAAGTAGTGGAAGAGGAACCCACCGTAACAATAGCAGAGGTTGACAGATTCCAACAAATCCTCAACCAAATGGCCTATAACCATCAACAAACGACGCTGCAAATTAATGAGCTCGACACCCAGATGAGACAAGTGCATAAGGAGCAGTGGTATATGAAGAAGAAATTCCTCAAGTTCATCTAAAGGAATAACATTGAAGTCCCTCCTTTAACGCCTTCGCCACCACAATCTCCATGAGCTCTCTTACCCTAAAATTTTTACATTATTTTATTTGCTTTGTTTGGATTGATGTCTTTTGTTTGGTTTGATGTCTTTTTGTTTAGTTTGATGTCATTTTACCTTATTTTGTGGATGCCTTATCACATTAAGGACAATGTGTTCTTTAAGTGTAGGGAGGTGACATTTGCTTTTTCAATTGAATTGTGTTAGTTTATTTTAGTCACTATTTGCATTTTGTTAAATAGGATGCATGTTTTAGGCATATTAGGTTGTTTTATGTTATTTTGTGTTAAGCAATGGAACCACACTTGAATCATTTTGATTTGTTTTTCCATGAGATTATGTCATGTTAGTTGGAATAGGATTGAATGCATGCTTGAACTAGGATTAGTCCACTTGAGTTGAGAGTGAACCATGTTGAGTGATGACAAGTAGTTGGTTACATAAGCTTGCTCACAATTTGACACTAGAGCAAAGAGGAAGTGTAAAGATGTATAATGAATTTTCATTTGAGCTAATTTGAGTATTGAGCCTGTATGACTTCATATATAGGCATTTTATTTCTATGTTTATGTGATGCTTCCTTAAGTTATTACCTTCAGAACTTGCTTTAAATCAATTTGAGTCTACTGGATGCATGCTTAATAGAGATGATTAAGGCCCCTTTTTATGTTAACCCTTGGCTTAAATAACCTACTTATTATCCCTTGATACCCTCGTTGAGCCTTATCCATTTTTGTTTCCTAAAAATAACTTAAAATTTTAACAACCCAAAACCCCATTAACCTACCCATTCACAAGCTTAGTAAAGTATTAAGTAATGTATTAATTGAGATTTTTGCTATAATTTGTTAATCCGAGATGAGTTGAGTGATACTCCTGCTCTTGAATCACATTGTATTTAGTTGTTATTTTGTTCATTATGTCTTCCATTTGAATGAATAAAAAAGAAAAAAGGAAAAGATAAAAAGAAAAGAAAAGAAAAAAAGGAATAACATTTTTGTAGCATCAATAAGCGTAGAGCAGTAGTATATTTACACTTGTGTATCTCATAATTATGTTTTGTTATCCCTTTGTCCACTTATGACTTTATGAATGCTTGTGTTAAAGCCCTTTACCCTTTTTACCCACCTTAACCCTTACCATATTACAACCCTAAACAAGTTTTTTTGATCTATTTATGCATGTAATCATTGTTAAGGAAAATTAGTGTATTAATAAGTCTATGGTAATGTAGTTTCCTATAGGGAGCTTGAATAAAACACTAACCATCAAACACTTGAGAGAAGTGAGTGAAACCATGAGGAAGATCCATTATGCATCTATACTTATCTTTGATTGATGGTTTCGTATGTTAAGTTTGCTTATGTACACTAAAGAAAAGTAGTTATGATATATGTAATAACTTAACATGTGAGTTGGTCAAAATTTTGAGGGATTGAATGCTTTGATCTTTGTGAAAATGAAATGATGGAATTAATTGGTTGTTTGATTTTGCTTGAGGACAAGCAAAGATTTAAGTGTAGGGAAGTTGATAGTTGTGCATTAGTATGTGTTTTTCTAAGTATTTGGCATGTGTTTCTTGCATAATACGTTATTATTGATTTGTTTTAGAATTTATTTTGTATGTTTTTGTTTAGTTTGATCTTCCTTGTGTTCTTTTATGTTTGATATTGATTTAGGGTAAGAATTGACTATTTTGATGTAGGAATGGAGGTGGCAACCTTTGTTATTAAACTAGAAACCAAGAGAGGAGAAGAGAAGAGGAGGAATTATAATGCAAGAACCCACAATTGTGGGTTTCATGTCAGAGATACAGATACTGTTCAGACATTTGTATCAAAGATACAGATATTGTTTCGTATCAGCCCAAAATCGGAATGGTATTTGTGAATTTGGTATCGACCGGTACCAACTATTTTTGGCTGGTACCGAAAATTACCAGGCCTGTACCGTTAAATTCCAAAACTTGGAGGATGAAATTGCAAAAAGAAAACCTTAACTAAATACCCCTCTCCCCCGACTCCTCTCCTCTACGTCTCTGCTTCTCATTTTTTATTTTGCTCCTCTCTCTATCACTCTCCTCTCCTCTCGACATCCTCTCCATTCCCCGGCAGTAGTAGATGGTCGTGCTCCAGTGGTTCTCTCCGACAATCCTCCACTGCTCCTCCGACGATCCTCTCTCTATCGCAACATCGGCTGTCATAATGTCACCTGTCGCTTATCATAACATCAGTCATCCTCCGCGACTAACCAACTTCGAGTCGACTCTACTCTCCCTCTCCAGTCTCTGACGCAACCATCATCGTCTTTGCTGTCAAATCTAAGAATAGTACCTAGATCTTGATTCTCTAACTCATCACTGTTTGTATTTCTGTTGGTTTGGTTTTGGGTGTGTTTTTTTTCAATTTTTGTTAGAATGATTATGGCTAATTGTTTGTGTTGTGATGGAATTGTGAAGGATTGTTTTTGTTGTGATGAAATTTTTGGTTGATTGTTTGTCGATGGTTGGAGAATTAGAGTTGGATTGGATTTGAAATTTGTAATGTTTGCGTTGGTTTTTGGTTTTGGTAATGAAAAAAATGAAAATTGTTTATTGATTGTGTGTGGTTGGTTTGGAAGAATTGAATGGTAATCAAAATATGAAATGAAAGTCGTATTTATTGGTTTGGTTCATGAAAGCTGTATATTGCAATGTAGTTAAATGTAATAGTTTAGTTGGTTTGGTTCATTTGTGGTTTGGACTTTGAAAAAACAAATTTTGTTAACTAAATTTGAAAATAAAAATAGAATTAAACATAAAAACAGAAAATTAAAAAGATCCAATCCATTCATACTTTTATAAATGGCATCATATTCATAAGAAGATCCATTCATGCTATGCTAAATGGCATGTAGCTGTAGCCTATAAGTGCAATTACATTATCATTACTTAAAGAAAAGATAATTTGTCTAAACATACACACAAAAAACCTAATTTGAAAGAGCTCAAATGGCATCATATTCATATAGAAAGACAACAATTAGAATTGATTACTTTAGATATATCTAAAGTTTGAGTTATTAAATTTTAGATTAAACTAATTTTTTATTATTTGTTTAAAAAGTCACAATTAATTGCAATATTTAAGGTGTACACTAGTTTTTAAATTTCAATTTAATTATAATAATTTTATATAAATTTACCGTAGACTATTTTATTATACCTAATCTTCTTGCATCTTGATTATTGTAAGAGTACAATTAGTTAAAAAAACTATGTGGTAATGGTTTGGGAGGTTCTTTACATATCATTGCTAATTTTGTTCATAAAACTACTAAAGGATTAATTTTTTACAAAACTAACATCTTCATATTTTGTTACAGATAAATGGAAGGAAGTTCAACTATTCCTTATCAAACTACTTCAGGAAGATATAATGATCCAATTTGGGCTCATGCTGCATTAGTCCCAGGTATGAAGAATCATACAATTTGTTTATTTTATAACAAGCATTTAAAAGGAGGAGGAATCACCCTATTGAAGAAGCATTTAGCTGGGGTTAAAGGGCATGTAGAACCTTATAAAAAAATAAGCCACAATGTGAAGTGGCAAATAAAAACATTGCTTGGTGAATATCAACATGAGAGAGATACAAGGGAAATGTTGAATTTTGAAATTGGAAGTGGAAGTTCGTTTTCTAGTTTTCGTGGTGATTATAGAAATGTTGAAGGTGGTAGTGGTACTGGTACTGATAGTGTTCCATCTCAGGATCAAGAAGAAGTATCTGAACCTGATGTGAGGAAGAGAAGAAGGCAGGTGAGTAGTTTCTTTGCACTATGAACAAATAATAGAGCTTATGTATCATCCCGTTACCCATGTTGAGGCTAGAATAGAAAATATGAGAGATTTTTAAGAAATTAGAAAATGCATTTCATGCTCATGCATTATATGACATGCTCATATTGTTGAATATTTAACTTTTGCACATGAAAATAGTTGTACATGCATTCATAGACATTCTAGGTATAATTGATTTATAATTGAATTATGAATGTGATTTTGTTGAGAATTGTGATTTTGTTGAGAATTGTGATTTTTATTGAGAATTGAGGTTTCTGTATGTTGAAAATTGATTTGGAGAGTATATTAAGTGTTTTTTGGTGAATTTTAGGAATAATTTTTGAAATTATTGAATATTATTATCCTAGGAAAAAAAGCCGTCTGGCGAGTAAATTAGTGAATGGAAAATAGAAATAAGAAACCAAATGATATTGGAGAATTTTGAAAATGATTTTGAAATTTATAGATGACTTTAGAATTTTTAAGAAAATTATATTGAAAATTTTTAGACATTTGGAGTAATGTTGAGGCTAACTAGACTAGTTTCTTTATAAAAAACTAGTTAAAGTCTTAGAAGTTAGATAAGTGACAAGTGTCACTTGTCTAGTTATAGTTTCACTATTCAATTAATTTTTACATGACCAAGTCACGTTTCTCTTATCTTTTAAAGAACAAGTCATTCTTTTTGTCTTACTTCTCTTCTTCTCTTCGTTACTTCCTTCTTCACTCTCACCTTTCATGATTTTGAATCTCCAAGCCTTCATTAATGTTGAACTTTGCTTCCATCTTTCAATTCTACCTCCATTTTATTATTCCTTTCATTTACTATAAGAAAACCCAACCAAATCCACCCCAAAATGATGATGGATGTGAGATACAAGGAATAGCTAGGGTTGGTGTGTTTTGAAGGATTTGGAGCTAAATCAAGTAAGTGATGCTTTAATCTTCATAGGTTAGTGTAAATGGAACATGTTTGATGAGTACTTTAAGATTGATGGATTGTTCATGAATTTATATGTATGTGTTGGGAATGAAGAGTAAAGATTGTTGATGTCTTATTTTGAGTATATGATTTGTTGATAATTGATAAGTTGTTGTTTAGATGATTTTTGAGATAGAAAAATCATTATGATGAACGTGTGTATGATGTGTTTTGCTTTTGGTGTATATGATCAAGCATGGATTTTGAATTGTGTATAGATGATATTGAACTGTAATTGGGGTATAAATTAAAGAACAAATGATGTGGATATAAGTTAGGAGTGATAGACTAAGCAAAAGAGATGAATTAGGATGAAATTGTTAATGAAGTGTGCTGGAAATGTGTTAGATGTAGTGTTTCTACAGAACATGCTTCTGTATTTTAGACATATCTTGACCTACGAATATCCAAATAGGATGATTGTTGATTTATATTAAAATAGAGATGAATGGCTATAATTTTCATGAAGAAATTAAGTTTGAATTCTCTCTAAGCGTGTTGAAAATTGTCTTGAAGTTGAGATTCGGATTATGATATGTTTCTAAATAGTATGTAGTAAATTGTGTATAACTTTCAAAATACTAAGCCAAATTGTATGAACTTAGGTTCTTTAGAAACTTAAGGCATATATGAACAATGTTTTAGAAGAAGACTTTGCCTAAAACCTCATTTTTTAGGAGTGCTTCGACTCTGAAGCAGGTCATGATCACTACTCTGCTGGGCGACTGCGGAAGGTCGCGATCGCCGCTGGTGAGTCACGATCGTGACGCACTAGAAGGTGATACACGAGCGATTCTTTTTCTGAACATGTGTTGGTATTTTGATCATATCTTAAGCTCCAAATAAGGTGATTCTTAATTCAGATTAAACTAGAGACATAATTCTACAATTGAAGAAGTCTAAATTTAATTTTGTCTCTAAGACTTTCAAAATCCGGTGCAAAATTGAGTCTTGATTGAGGTTGGAGTACTACCTGAGACAGAAATTATGTCTAGATGTTTTCATAAAAACTAAATGGATATATGCTGAATTAGACAAAAGTATCTTCATAGAAGTTGTAGAACATTCTCTTATCTTTCAATTGGTACTAAGTTTGTAATTTTTAGATATTTGAGTCGAAAGTTATGAGTTGTAAAATTTGAGGATATGATCATGAACTAGCCAAAAGTTTAATTATACATAGTTTGTGGTATTGTGAGCATAACTCATAGGATACTGAATCAAATTTAATGATTTTGGTGTCATTAGAAACTTAAGAGATAGACAAACAATTTTCTAGGAGAAAGTACCCTCGAATTTCTTTATTTTCATTATAAGATTGATCATGGAAAGTTGACCCGAATGTGTGTCTTAGGAAAAATCTGAATTGAAGAAATGAGTTATGAATTTTGATTTTTATGGTTTTATTGAGGTATAAACCATAAGTATAAATGATACTTATGTGAGTTTGGAAATATGTATGATTATGTGATGAGAATAATGGAAAGATACCTGGGATTGTCATGAACATGCATTGTACATATTTCATATACATACATGTGCATAAATGAATACTTATAATTGTGCTAAAGTGTGATGTGTGTATATTGCTTGTTTTAGAGGAGCAATCGGAACGTCAACATCTAGATGTTGCCGAAACTTTGAGGCAATAGGTTCGGATGAAAGTGGTGAGTAACCTAGATGGTCTCACTCAATTACTGTTGTGTTAAATTCTGTTTTTACTTATCCTATGAATGTGTAATGTTGTGTACTGAAAGTCGGAGACGAAGGTCCAATGATTGTGATGTATGGATGAGATATTGAAGTGCTACTTGCATATGAATATGAAGAACTAATTGTTTCTTGAATTGATTGATTGATTATGAGATGCATTCCATACATGAATGCATGATCTGATAATGAGAGTTGTGACCTGAGTAGCCACCGAAAACGAGCTCAAAGTTCTGAATGTGATTAAGAGCCAAAGGCTTACTATGTAAAATAAGCCATATATCTCCAACAGATAAAGGACAGTATAAATGAGCCCAGTATCTACAATAGATACGGGACAATTTAGGCACTCGGTCACAACAACGTAATAATTAGAAAAGAGTCATATGTGCATTCCATATAATTTTTATTAAGTATGTTTGATTGATTGAAATGCAATTGTCTTACTCTTAAATGAAAATGTGATATGTGATATTATATGAAAAAAATGCAATAATGTGAATTATTTGTTATGTGAAATGATATGTTGCACGAATTGAGTGAACCATCAATGATGGTTACCTCATATGAGTTTGCAAAACTCACCAAAAATTGCACGTTGACATTTCAGGACTGAGAGAGAATTCTAGCTATTGAGAGAACTTATAAGAAGCTTAATTCTTGTACTTTTGTGAAGAAGATATGGATCAAAGGTTGGTCAACTGGACTGAAGGATTTAGTTAGATCTTTTGTATTTCCTCTTTCATGAAGTATATTTTGTATTAGGATATGATGATGTACATGTACAGACTTTTGAAAGCTACAATGTATGTACATTCAGATTTATGAAATGAAAAGAGGAAATTTGTTTTTAAAAAATTTGGTGACTTCTTGTAATATTTGATGCCATGATTAAGTTGGATTAATTGTCATGTAATAAAGTGAAAGTGTGATAGCTAACATGCTGTTGTTATAGGGTATGTACTGGAATGTCATAAGGGTGTTCCGGTATGTACCTTAGAGCAGTAGGGGTGTTACAACTCAACCTTCAATTCGTAATGTAATGCAATTAAGAGATGCAGCTCATAATGTCAATATGACAGTAGCTAGATGGTGGTATGATACAAGTTCATCATTCAATGCTTCTCAATCTTATTATTATCAACCTATGATGCAATAGCCTCTTATGGTCCAAGATACAAAGGTCCTTCAATTGTTGACTTAAGAGGCAAATTTTTGAGTTGTCTTGTTTTTGAAATTAGAAGTTATTTGGCTGAAAGAAGAGTGAATTAGGGTACTTATGGATGTTCAATCATATGTGATGGTTGTACAAATAGGAGATAAGAGCCTATTATAAATTTTTTAGTTTATTCTATAAATGGCTTTATGTTTTTGAAACCTATTGATGCATCTGGCCTTATTAGAAATATTGAGACTTTGTTTGGGATATTTGATGAAGTTGTGAACGAAGTAGGGCCAGAAAATATTGTTCAGTTTATTACTGAATGATTCTACTTATAAAGTGGCAGGGAAAAGGTTGCAAAGTACTATAATTCTTTTTTTGGACTCCTTGTGTTGCACATTACATTGACCTAATGCTGGAGAATATAAGAGATCCTAGGTATTTTCTTGTTATTGATGAGACTATGCAGAAAGCTAAAAAGGTGACAAAGTTCATTTATAATTGTGCATGGGTATTGAATTTGATAAGAAAGGCATTTACCAATGGTAGGAATTTATGTCGTCCTATTGTGACAAGATTTGCAACAAATTTCTTTTCACTTCAGTCTTTTGTTTCGATGAAGAAAGAGTTAAGACAAATGTTTACAAGTAATAACTGGATTGCATCTCAGTATGATAGGCCTAATATTGGAGTGGAGGTTTGTAATATTATACTAGAAGATAGAGAATTTTGGTCTCAATGTCAATTTGTTATCCGAGTTTGTGAGCCTTTAGTGAGGGTGCTTCACTTGGCTGATAGTGAAGAAAAGCTAACAATGGGTTATATTTTTGATGCCATGGAGAAAGCGACGGAAGCAATTAAGGCCAATCTGAAACATAGGCCTTCTTTGTACAGACCATATCTTTCAATCATTAATGAGAGAAGGGAAAGATAACTTTCTTCTCCGTTGTTTGCAACTGAGATATTTTTGAATCCTAGTATTTATTTTAGACTGGATCTTAGTAAGCAAGCTGAAGTTAACAGAGGAATAATTTTAACTATTACAATAATTGTTAACATTGATATGATGCAAGATCTACTAAGCTCACAAATGGAGCTTTATAAGTTGTCTTATGGGGATTTTGGAATGTCAATTGCTATTCGACAAAGAGGAAAACTTTCTCCAGGTATTAGTTATTTCCTTTTTCTTATTTGATGAAAATTAATTATCACTTTATTTTATTTATAATGCTACTTTTGTTAACTTATAACTTACAGTTTCTTAGTGAGATCAATTTGGAAATGGTATTCTAGAATTGAAAAGGTTTGCAATTCAGATTTTAAGTCAATGTGTGAGTGCAACAGGCTATGAACGAAACTGGAGCACATTTGAATTTATGCACTCAAAAAAAAAAGAATAGATTGGAACATAAAAGGTTGCATGACTTGGTTTTTGTTCAAAAATATTTAAAGCTTTAGGAAAGGTATTTATTATCATTATTAATTTTGATATAATTTCTTATAATTTTCTAATAATTAAATTATATCCCATTTTTTGTGATTGTTGGAAATGGGAATTGAAAATAGAAATTGTTATATGAATGTTTTGTAATTATTGAAAATGGGAATTGTTGGAAATGAAAATTATTTTATGAATGTTTCGTGATTATTGAAAATGGGAATTGTTGGGAGTGAAAATTGTTTTATGAATGTTTTGTGATTGTTGGAAATGGAAATTGTTTTATGAATGTTTTGTGATTGTTGGAAATGAGAATTGTTAGGAATTGTTCGAAATGAGAATTGTTATATGAATGTTTTGTGATTGTTGGAAATGAGAATTGTTGGAAATTGTTAGAATTGGAAATTGTTTTATGAATGTTTTGTGATTATTAGAAATGGGAATTATTGGGAATTGTTGGAAATCAAAATTGTTTTATGAATGTTTTGTGATTGTTGGAAATGGAAATATTTATATGAATGTTTTGTGATTGCTGAAAATGGAAATTGTTATATAAATATTTTGTGATTATTAGATGGGAATTGTTCGAAATTGTTAGAAATGGAAATTATTTTATGAATGTTTTGTGATTATCATAAATGAGAATTGTTAGAATTGGAAATTGTTTTATGAATATTTTGTGATTATTGAAATTGGAAATTGTTGGAAATGAAAATTGTTATATGAATGTTTTATGATTATTGGAAATAGGAATTGTTGGAAATTGTTAGAAATGAAAATTGTTTTATGAATGTTTTGTGATTATTGGAAATGAGAATTATTGGAAATAGAAATTGTTTAAAGAATTTTTTGTGATTATTGGAAATGGGAATTGTTGTGAATTGTTAGAATTGGAAATTATTTTATGAATGTTTTGTGATTGTTGGAAATGAGAATTGTTGGGAATTGCTGGAAATGAAAATTGTTTTATGAATGTTTTGTGATTATTGGAAATAAGAATTGTTGGAAATTATTGGAAATGGAAATTGTTTTATGAATATTTTGTGATTGTTGAAAATGGGAATTGTTGGAAATGCAAATTATTTTATGAATGTTTTGTTATTGTTGGAAATGTAAATTGTTGTATGAATGTTTTGTAATTATTAGAAATGGGAATTGTTCAAAATTGTTAGAAATTGAAATTGCTTTTATGAACGTTTTATGATTATTGGAAATGAGAATTGTTGGAAATTATTTTATGAATATTTTGTGATTGTTGGAAATGAGAATTGTTGGGAATTGCTGGAAATGAAAATTGTTATATGAATGTTTTGTCATTGTTAGAAATAAGAATTGTTGGGGATTGTTGGCAATGAAAATTTTTATATGAATGTTTTGTGATTGTTGGAAATGAAAATTGTTGGAAATTGTTAGAAATGGAAATTGTTTTATGAATGTCTTGTGATTGTTGAAAATGAAAATTGCTGGGAATTATTAGAAATAGAAATTATTTTATGATTGTTGGAAATGGAAATTGTTATATGAATGTTTTGTGATTATTGAAAATGGGAATTGTTGGAAATTATTTTATGAATATTCTGTGATTGTTGGAAATGGGAATTATTGGGAATTGTTAGAATTGGAAATTATTTTATGAATGTTTTGTGATTGTTGGAAATGGAAATTGTTATATGAATGTTTTGTGATTGTTAGAAATGAGAATTGTTGGGAATTGTTGGAAATGGAAATTATTATATGAATGTTTTGTAATTGTTGGAAATGGAAATTATTGAAAATTGTTGGGAAAGATATGTTATCATCATTATTATCATTATTATTTCCGATATAATTTCTTATAATTTTCTAATAATTAAAATTTATTGTTTATTAGGAATCTTAATAGTACAAGTAGTTCAATCGATCTAATTTCCATTGATAATATTAATCTTTTGGTAGATTGGGTTTTTAAAGAATCGAATTTGTTAGATGTTATTGACTTAGAAGATAATCTTGGATGGAAAAGCATTAACATGTCATTTGATGCATCAAATTTGAATGATAATGATGATGAAACTTCTCTCAATGATGAGGATTTTGTACTAAATGATAACTAGGGTCAGTGCAATTATAGCGGGTATCCTCCCGTTAACGATTGAATTTCGTTCCAGATTATTTTTTCCTCGTCTTTTAATTTTACTTATATTTGATGTTTATCAGTTTTTGTTAAATTCTATATATGCGATGTAATTGTAAATGTTTTTGTTTCAGGTTTAACTTTTACTTGATTGTTTACTCGTCATAATGAAATTGTAATAGTTAAGGATATTTATTGCTCTTTTTATTGGATGTTTTGATGTAATTATTATTTATTAAAATGATGAAATTGTATTATTATAATATTTTAAATACTTTGTATTATTCTTATTTTTATATTTGTATTATGATGATTGTTTTTCATATTAATTGTGGTTATTATTTATATGTGAAATATTTAAAATTATTGTTATTTCATATTAAATTATTAATTATGATTATTATTTATTATTATGATTTTTGTAAACAGGGTTGATGTAAACTTGTAAAGTATACAGTATACAACTGTACAATATACCAATGGATTATTTTGTAAATTTTAAAAAATTATAGGGACTATTTCATAAATTTAAAAAATTACTAGAAACGGTAACCGGTATTGATCGGTACCGGTACAATATCGTACCAAAATCCAATCCAGTACCAAGTCCAGTACGGTATTCACAACTTTGATTTGTATGATGAATTATTTGATTATTGGGGATGTTATTGACATCATAAATGGCTGATTTATAAGTAGAGATTACTTTTAAACTTTTTATTAAACTCTTATTTTATTGATTTGAATGAATGATGTACTTATACCTTACAATATATTGAGAGATTGAGTTGGGTAATTTGTGTAGGATTATACAATGAGAATTGGCACCCTATAGACATACATTTATCAAGTTAATTGATTAGTTAGATGAGAGATCTTGGCTAATTAATTGATCACCCATAGGATAACTTAATAACTAGTTGAATTGGTGGATTGATTTTGTAGATTGAGAGATTGCTTAATCAATTCCATTTAATTTGGTTAGGGACAATTAATTACACCTATAGAGGGTAGTTAATACATTAGGACATCTTAGGTGAAGCATAATTCAATTAATAAAATAAGAGGGAGATAAGACAGGAAAAGGTGATCTCTTATTGTTAAAATCTTGAATTTCAAGTTTCTACATTTTGTGTTATCATTTGTGCATTGTTAGTTGTTTAATTTAATTTATTTTTCCAGATTATATCCATTTAAAAATTTGGTTCGTAAACAAAGATCAATCTAAATTAAGTGGTGTCTAAGCACAATCCTTGTGGGATATCCTCTTTTTACTACAAGTTGCGACCTGTATACTTGCAGTTTTGAGCATAAAACTAGTAGTTATTTTTCATTCGACAATAACATCTAGAAAGCAGAACTTATTAAGCCAAATGGGTTAAATGGCAGCGAGAATCGACTACTTAGAATCACAAATGGAAGAGGAGCAGTCTTATCAACCCAAGGTGTACCCAATAGATGTTTGTGTAGAAACTTTATAAAGTGATGAGGAGTTTAAGAATTTTGAGGTCAATCCTCGACGAATTGCTTGTGTCGAAGAAGTTAAGGAGGAGATCGAGGAAGAAAAAGCTATATCATTTAGCTCAGAGGTAAGTACTGAGTTCATAATTATTTTTTAGCCTAATTCTTCACCTTTACATAGTAGATTGGAAGAATTAAATGAGGAAGAAAAAGGACAAGAGGCATTTGAGATCTTTCTAGAGTGAATAGACCTAGTCAAGATTGAAAGTTAGAGGATAGGGAAGATGCTGAATATGACAAACCATCAACAGAGACCTTATCTCGAAGAACCTCACGTGGAGGAGCTACATGTGATCATAATTTGTTTACATGAGGAGGAAACATGGATTCGATCCATCGAACTTAAGCTAAGACACTTCTTAGAAGGCAACTCAAGGGAAGTAAATTTCTTTTCTTTACATTTCCATATTACTTTTTATGTATGTGTGTTTCCATGTTAGTTTGTTTCTTACTTTGTTTTAAGTTTTCAATTAAAATGAGAGAAAGAATAAAACAAATGAAACAAACATTTTCTCTTTTCTGTTGATCCTAGGACTACATAGTCATGATTAGAGTGTGAATTAACTAGATAATTTCATTGCAACTTTAGCATGTTTTTTTATTGTGATTGTTCGATATGCATTATCTTTAGAAGAGTAGTGACTAATGGTAGACAAAGTCAGTGAGATTTTGAGCCTTACTAGACTGACAGATTCATATCAGTCTCATTGCCTTTTAATAATGTGTGACCTACATGACATGTACATCCTGATTTTGCCTTGAATTTCTATTCAAGATCACTTTTGTATCATATGCATTAACATGAAAATGATTAGGCATTCTTGGTTTCATAAACTACATTAGCCAAACAGTCTAGCCATTATATGATTTTCCTTTTTGATAAACCCACTTTAAGCTTTATACCTTTCTTTTTGTATCAACCATATTACATGCTTTATACTGAACCAAATGTCCTACCCAAGTCATAAAGCTAGTGGAACATTTGTGATTGTTGAGTTTTTGGACGTACAAAATTCTAAGTGTGGGGGTGTACATATGTGAGGGTTAGTTAATGTTGGGATGTTTTGTTATATCTTATCATTGAAATTCTCATGTTAATGTAGTTTCTTTTAATGTTAAAAAAAGGGAAAAGAAAGAAAGAAAAGAAAAAAGAGAAAAGCACATGAAAAGAAAAGAAAAAGAAAAAGAATGAAAAATTTTTGTTTAAATAAATTTATCAAAAAGAAAGTGCATATGAGTTTGCAAAGTTATTCATGATTAATGTATCTTCCTAGAGTTGTAATAAATATGATATTTGAGTATACTAAATATAAGGTAGATGTTGCTTGGAAGGTTCACTCTTGTGATTTCAATATATTGTTGGCATCAATTGTATAAGTGATTCCTTCAGATTGGTGTATGCTTTATGTGGTTTGTATGTGAGAGCTGAATTAAGTTGTGAAATACAGATGTTGCATTAGTCATAGCTGACGGTAACCAATTTTTTATAAGTGTTAACTTGTGCAATTGGAGGAATAATTCAATATTACTTTTGTTTCACTAGCTTTGATGACTTTCATGCTACATGACCCAAACAAATCTCCCCTTACCTTTGCCCACATTACAACCTTAAAAAGTCCTTTGATCTATGATTTTGCATGTGAACATTAATGGTGGAGAAATGAAATGATATGCAAAGTTGTGGAATGACATGATCATAAATGTTATTGAGTGTACCTATAGATGTATTTTAGTTGAACACATTTTTCGAGTCTACCATTAGATTGCTCAGTTCTTGAAGGTATTAAATGTTGATTGATTATAAGTAAAATCTTGGAATGTTGAGTTCTTGCTGTGACTTTTAGAAGCCATTCATCTTTGTTTATGATTATGTATTCTTGGAACATATGGACAATGAGTTAATGTTTTTAGGTCCTTGAGCTTAAATTTGATGTTTTGCTCGAAGATTGCCAAAAGCTAAGTGTGGGGACATTGGCATGTGCTTAATTGATTGTTTTATTATTACATAACACTTAACGTTTAATGACATAAAATTGTTTAAGATACTCACTTTAGTTCATATGTAGTTTTAGGCACAATTTGAAAGTGATGAAGCTAAAGTGAGTCGAAAGTACAATATTTTGGTCATTTTCTGAAGATTAATTTTCACTGTTTTCTTAGAGCAATAAAAAGAAAATTAAAAGATAAGAAGAAGACATGAAAATGGTAAGAAAGGAGATATATGTTGAAAATACAAAGAAGATGAAGGCATAAGATGGGACAGCCCCATGCACGTGAATTTAATGATGACAAATAGTGCATAAGCCAGCAGCTGGAAGAGAAGCAAAATGACAGTGAAGCATGAAGAAAACACAGGTGCAAAAGCAAGAAATGACAGCAGATGATAGACAGGAGCAATCCAAAATGCAATCCACGCGAACCTAAAACACAAATAATGCATTTTACTAAATGCAAACAACATCTGCGTTTTATGCAAACGCTATGCATGAAATGTAGATGTTTGGCCAAGACATGGGGGAGGGTTAAAAACATGAACAGTGATGGTGGACACAAAAGTTTAACTGTCACATCATAGAATAGTGGAGTGAATAGTGAAAGAGGGTAGCGTGAGAAATAAACAGAGAAGAGAGCTTGCAATAGAAACAGTAGCTAGGGAAATAGAACAGTGGCGGCAGAGAGAAGCTTGTGGCAATGAAAAAAGCCGAAAGGGGTTTCGGTTGGGGAAAATTTTCAGGGGGCCGAAGAATTTTCTTTGGAGAGACCCATAGATGGCTAAGTTTCCAACGCTAGTTCAGAGGTGACATCAACGCCGACGACCTGGGATAAGTGTATTTCTTTGTTTTTGTTGTTTCTTTCTCTCATTAGGAATTGATTATATTATCCAGTGTTTATTGAATTCGGTATTATGAAAAGATTATTTTAATATGTGTTGGGTTTGTTATAGATGCATGCATCACATGCATGAGAATGCAGTGGAAGCCTCAGAATCTAGATTTTGACACCATGACAACTTGAAAAACACATAATCATACATGCATGTATGGATATGTAAAGAACATGAAATATAAAACATTTTTACCTTTTATTTCTCCTCCTTTCTTGTTTCTTCTCCTTGATTGGGTTATTGTAAACACTAAACCTTCCTTGATCAGTAAAGAATATGAAAAGATCAAGAAGAAACAATGTATAAGGGTGATTTGAGCACAAAACTAGATGAGTTCTAGTAGATGCTCAAAATGATAGAAGATAGATCAAAGCTCTTGTTGCATGCACTTTGATTCATGCATCAATTGCATAAATTGCAAGAACAAGACTTCTGATACCTCTCTCTCACTTTAGAACTCTTCTAGATCCCTTATGCTCTCACTTGAGTGTGTAAGAAGTGGTAAGACCTTGTGTACATAAGTGAAGAACTTACTTATGTACTCATTCGTGCGCTACTTTAAAAAAAGGCTCGCCTGTTGCAACAATCATAGCCTATGAGCCACGATCGTGACCTACTTAAAATTAACCATACACACTTATATTTTTCATCTGATCTTTTATGCATGTGACACTTAAGTTCTCGGCTATTTTAAGCACTTGAATTAACTCTTAATTCAAGCAAATCATGAAGGGTTTCATGATACCAATTTGTTGTAATATAAGTGGATTAATATATGAACTCTTTGATAGTTAATTCTCTAACTTATGAATCTTTCTATAGACAATTCAGTGCAATTCATCCTTTCACCATATTATACCCCCACTTGGTTCAGAGTATGGGCTTTATGTTAACTCTCACTAGACTGACTAGGTCACATTTAGTCCAAATGATGTTAGTTCTTGTCCTAGGATCTTATTACTCTATGTGCATTAAAGACTCTCTTCGTGACATATAACTGCTCTGGACAGAGACTCCTGAGTAATGACCCTGATAAGAGGTCGTAGGTATCCTTTCATTCTATCAGGAGTGGTGAATCCCTTATTGGCTGCCCGATTACCTTCGAATACTAATAGTTATACCCAATCACCACCCTAAGAACGACCTCGTCTCGAGGTAACTAGGAATGATGTCAAAGCAAGGGATTAGTATCTAAGATATCCTTGAGTACCTCAAGTATAAGGATATTTGCATCATTACTATGATGAGATTAATCATTGACATTTGATAGATCATTCATATGATAATTTCATTGCGGGTCATCCGATGTACTTACTACCATCCACATGTTAACTCTAAACATCTCATGATTACAGTTTGTGAGATCCACTGCTTGATCAAATCAATGAATATAATATGTACTAGTCTATCTGGATTAATATTGTCCTATGTTATTAATCCTATGACTAAGGATTATTCAGATACTAACATAATTGCACACAATAGGAATCTCATTATCATGATCTCATCATGATTTCCTTCATGTTATGTTTTGTATCACGGATTTCATTAATTCAATTTAAGATCAATATCAATTCATATATAAACGAATATCAAATTAATGAAAAATGCCTTTCTCTTTATTAATTAAAACAAAGTCAGTACAAAAGTGCTAAAGGTGATTGCCTTTAGAACACTAATCTAACAATACTATAGGCGAGTGCAAAAGAATCAAATTTTATTTGTGGAAGTGGCTTAGTCAAAGGATCAACGATGTTATGATCTATAGGCACTCTCTCTATCTTTACATCACCTCTAACAATTATCTCCCTAATCAGGTGATATCTCCTAAGTACGTGCTTGGACCTCTGATGAAACCTTAATTCTTTGGCTTAAGCAATAGCCTTATTGTTGTCATAGTACCACAATATTGGGTCTACTATGCTAGGAATGACTCCAAGTTCTATGACGAACTTCTTGAACCAAACAGCTTCTTTTGTCGCTTTTGCAGTTGCAATGTACTCTAACTCGGTCATCAAATTTGTAGTCGTCTCTTATTTGGAACTCTTCCAATTAACTACTCCACCATTTAATATGAAAACATAACTTGACTGAAATTTGGAGTCATCCTGGTCAGATTGAAAATGGCATCTGTATGCCTACTCACTACGAGATCTCCATTTCTATATATCAAGAATATATCTTTAGTCCTTCTTAAGTACTTTAGGACATTCTCGACAACCACTCAATGAACCTTTCCAAGATCTGATTGATATCTGCTCGTAACACTTAGAGCATACAATATATTTGGATCTTATACTTAACATAGCATACATGATTAATCCTATTGTCAAAGCATACGGGATCATACTCATGCGAGTCCTCTCATCTTACCTTTTGGGATACGTACATTTTGAGAGTTTTATCCCAATAGTTGTTAGCCCCCAAAATATTTTTGTTAAGTTAAGCATGATATTCTATAGAATTTGAATTTTTTGCCTTAGAATGAATGGAGTTGTTAAGCATGATTTAAATAAGTTATAAGGTCATGATAGAATTATTATTAGAGTTTAATTATTTATGCCAATGTTAGTAGGATTTTATTTCACTAGTTAGTGAAATTAATGCATTAAGAATGAATTGAGGGCATTTTGGCATATCATTTAAGTTTAGAGATCATGAAGAATAAAAGCAAGGGCAAAGATGACTTTTAACACTCATTAAGCATAAAAAAGGAAGAAAAAAGTGTAGTCTTGCTCTTAAGGTGGAGAAAAAAGTGAATTAAAGGAGAGAATGAAGTGAAAAACAAAAATGAGAGAGAAGAGGGAAGAAAGTGTTGTGGAAGAAGAAGAAAATATGAGAAAGCTACACTAGGTTTCCAATTTTCTTAGTTTTAAAGAGTGATTTTGAAGTTGTTCAAGAAGGGAAAAAAAAAAGGAAAGAGGAAGAGAAAAGCTTCCATTTGAGCTAAACATATCTTTGTTTAGTGAAGATTTAAGGTAAGTCCAATTTTAACCATTAGATTTTTGGAAGGATTTTGGTTTATGAAGCTTAGAAAATGCATAGGTTTGAGTATTTTATAATCAATTTTTAGTGAATGTGCATTTTGAGTTCTCAATTTGGATTCCTATTGAATTGAGATTTTTGCCAATATTGAAGGAAATCAAGAGGAGAGGTAAGAGGAGCTAGAAGAGAGGCATCTTTGAGCAATTGTTAAGCAAGGAATTCAAAGTGGGTTACTTTTTTATAATTGAATAATAAGCCACTAATGTTTCTTCCAAATCAAGAAAGTAAATGTTTTTCAATTGTATTATAAATGTGCAGTTATTGCTCTTTGAATGCTTTGAGAAAGTACTATGTGTTTGGTACGTGAATATTGTATGGATGATTTATGAAAAGAAAATGAAAATGATTTTTTTGAAATAAATAAAATACTTTGTTTATAAAATTACTTTTCAGAAAAAGAGCCGTTTTGGGTAACAAGTTTACAAGTTATGAAACACTTGTTATGTGGGCTTGGTCTGGTCCATTCTGTATGTCAAGCATAATTTGACTAAAGGCTTCTCCCACTTGCCCACAAGTGGCATGGAGCTCCTTCAGGGACTCCCTCATGTTTACGACTACGTAAAACCACTATGTGGGATTGTGTTAGTTCGTTCTATTCACGACTACACAGGACCATTTCATAGGAATGTGTTAGCTCGTTCTATTTATGGACCTCCCAAACCATTTTGATGTGCTTATGTGTTGACAAGTTTATTGAATGCATGATTTGGGTTGCTTATAAAGTGATTGATAAATTAAGAATGTGGAAATATGTGTTTCATGATGCATTGTGAATTTTTCAATAGTTTTGCTTATTACCAGTTATAAAATTGTTACCCACGAGCTTTAAGCTCACCCCTACTCCATCCTATCTTTAAGCGAAGAGCAAGAGATCGAGTGATCGAGCATAAGGGCATTACTCCGAATTATGCTTATTTTGTATTTTAAGTTAGTTTTTGTAAAACAAGGCTTTAGTTGCACTTTGAGCAATTCTACTTTGTGTAAATTGTGTATTTTTGGACTATGATGTATTGTGGCTTGAAATGCCCACTAAAGCTTTGTAAAACTCTTATCTTTTGATGATAATAAAATGTGATTTTGTTTTTGCTCATAACTCTCAAAGTTTGTAGATTGTATTTTTAAGCATTCATAAGGGTAAAATTTTATGTTCTAACTTCTAGGGTAAATCTGTGTTAATCTAGGCTGAATTAGACAGAGTTGTCTGCTTGAAAGTTTTAGATCTTTTTCTTACTTTACAAAGATATAAATTTTGGAATTTTTAGACCTTGGATGTAATAGATATGGCCTTCAGACGAAGCACCAGATGAGGCATAAGTACCAGACGAAGCACTAGATGAAGTATAAGTACCAGATGAAGCGTCAGAAAAAGAATCAGAAGAAGCAATTTTGACCTTCTAAACGACCAAATTTTTCTTTAAGGTCTTCACAAAAGTTGTAGATCTTTTTCTTAGCTTTCCAACAATATAAAGTTTGGAATTTTTGGACCTCGGACGCAAAAGATATGGCCTTTAGACGAAGCATAGGTAATAGATGAAGCATCAAACGAAGCAATTTTGACCCTCTAGATGACAAAATTTTTTCTTTATAGTCTTCAAGAAAGTGGTATATATTTTTCTTAGATTTCCAACGATATAAAGTTTGGAATTTTTGTACCTCGGACGCAAAAGATATGGCCTTTAGATGAAGCATAGGTACCAGATGAAGCGTCAGACGAAGCATCAGATGAAGCGTTAGAGGAAGCAATTTTGAACCACCAAGTGACAAAATTTTTCTTCAAGGTCTTCATAAAAGTTTTAAATCTCAGATTCCTTTTCGAAACAGTCCTAAAACGACCACAATCCAATATATCTAGTGGTAGTTATGCCATTTTTCCCAAGATAGGTACAATATGATTAAGAACATAATCATGGTTGACTCTTTTAGCAGTAACTTCATCGTCTGACCTCCAAATGAAGTGATTATAGAACCAATAGATTCCTATCGCTTTTTTTTCTATCCCTCCAAAAAAAATTGGTAGCCTTTGGAGTGGATTTGAAAAAGATTAATAGAAAGAAAGTGAGGGAATCGATTGGAGGAGCATGACTTAGTTATGAGCCTACTTTGGCTTTTAAACATTTCTTGATCTATATAATAGGAAAATTTTAGGATGTAATAAGAATAAAGATGAACCGAAGATGGCTAATGAGAGTTCATAGAAAAAACCCTACAGGGTAATTCACACGCTCACATTTTCATGACATTTGGATAGTTAGGCTCTGGAAACGGGGTCTAGCATCCTATGGTATCAGAGCGACTAGGTTTAGGTCTGAGATGTGGACTAGGTTTAGGAATATCCTAGGCTTTGACTGAGTAGTTTTTTTTAATATGAAATGAATATGCATTGTTTTTAAATGAACCTCAGGCATTGTTTTATGTTGTTTTACATGATTTGACATTGTTTTTTTTAAGCATGAACTCAAAGTTTTTTTTATGTTTTTAATTGAAAGAGTGAATATGTCGCCTTGAAAAAGAACTCGAGGAGCTCTGACTCGATCTGGCTCTCACCGAGGAAGTACGGATGAATCATATGTCCCACAAGATGTGAGGACACACTCTGCTCCTGATTCTAAGGCATCTAGTGTGCAGTATGAAATGCCACCGCCTCCTCCTCCTATGCCTAATATGGATCCACGATTTTTCAAGCCTTTGCTCAGGCTTTCACATATCCCATAGGCCAAGGGTCACAAGTTCCGATGCCAACTCCGGTGGAGAGGAGTGGGCAATATGATAAGCTCCGTAAGTATGGAGCTGTAGATTTTAATGGTACTACGAATCTGGAAGAGGCTGAAGCATGGTTGAAGAGGACCGAGAGAGTCCTGCTTCAGATGAAGTGCTCTGATGAAGAGAAATTGGATTATGCAGTGAGCTTGTTACCGGGGGACGCACTATACTGGTGGGAATCAGTGCCCTACAGTCAGGTTATGCCTCTAGTGTTATCATGGAGAGATTTTTTGGAAGTGTTCAGGAAGAAGTACCTCTCCAAGGTTTATGTACAAGAAAAGGTCAGAGAGTTTCTGAATTCACACAAAGGGACATGAGTGTGAGTGAGTATGAGTTGAAGTTCACTAAGCTTTCTCGATATGCGGCCAACATTGTGACGAATGAAGAGGACAGATGCCGCAAGTTTGAGGGAGGACTTCATTTGGGGATCAAGGAGAAAGTGTTGATCCATAACTTTTGTGACTACCAACAGTTTGTAGATGCTACAAATTAGGCCGAGAAATTGGAGAATATCAAGTATGAAGTAAATAAGAAAAGGAAGAACCGGGAGCAGTCTTCCAAGAAGGGAACGAGTGCTCCAATGCATGAGAAGAGTACAAAGAGCTTCCACACTCAGAGTGAGGTGGGGAGTAACGCCTTTACTAAGAACAAGAAATCAAGGGCAACTTTGGCGCAAACCTCAACTGTGGGAGGCACTAGCAGGGTGGAGAGGAGTAAGTACACATTAATGTGAGCATTGTGGGAAGTTTCACAAATGAGAGTGCTTCTAGTTATTTTGAGCATGTTTTCGATGAGGGAGAAGGGACACGTGATCAAGGAATGTCCCCAAATGACAAGGCAAGAGGGGTCGCAGTTGTAAGCCCCAAGGAGAGCAGAAACAGTAGGAACCAAGACAGTCACTGATGTGGGAAGTTCTGGGGCTGTAAGGAAGACTATCCCTCCAGGAAGGCTAAGTGTAACATCCCGTTTCCAGAGAACGGGTCGGACCAGAGAAACGGGTCCAAGTGTGTTAATCAGAGGAATTAGAAT
>JANQBM010137497.1:0-25113 GCA_025594535.1 Erythroxylum domingense | reverse complement strand
TTTAGGAGAATCAAAGAAGAGCAAAAATGGTGTAGGAGAGTGGAAGAAGTGAACAAAGATCAAAGAAGACTAGAAAAAGACAACCTTCGGATGGAGAGAATCAATTTCTCAATTTCAAAACACAATAAACTCTTTAGTCAAAGAAGCAAAAGGAAGATACAAGAAGGTTGGATAAAAGAGTCGTGGATGACTCATTAAAAGGCATGATTTATTAATGAATTTATTAAGCTAGTGACACATGTCACATTTCCATTAGCTTACTAAATTTTTTTCCCAATTCCATTCCAATTTCTCTCCAATTTTCAGTGGCTCAATCCCAAAAATTCTTAATTTCATATGAATAAATTTCCAGTGCCATTGGACAGTCATTTCACTACTGATAAATTCCTATTCTGTCTCTTGGCAATTTTTTGGGTTCGGAAAGAATTCTGAAAAATTCCCAGAAAATTTCTACACATATATATTTAAAAGAATACCTCATAATATATTATTAACAAGTCAGAATGTTAGTACAAAAATCACATATGACTATTGGCCTAGGGTACACTAGTAACACAAAATACCCCATTGGGCATCTTCGATGGGAAACACAGGTCGTTGGCACACCTTCGGTGGGAAAACAGGACATTTGAACAAACGCTAGGCACCTTTGATGAGCAAAATAGCCCATTACCATATTCGCTAGACACCTTTAGTGGGAAAAACAACCCTTTGGTACACCTTCAGTGAGAAAAGGAGCACGTTGGAACACCTTCTGTGGGAAAAACAGCTTGTTGCCAAACACTTTAGGCACTTTTGGTGGGTAAAATAGCCCGTTGGCACTTTCACTAAGCATCTTTAGTGGGAAAAACAACCTATTGGCACACCTTCGATGGCAGCACGACCCATTGGTATGGTCGCTAGGCACCTTTGATGGGCAAAATAGCCAGTTGGCACGATCGTTAGGAACCTTCTGTAGGAAAAATAGCCTACTGGCATAGTTGCTAGGCACCTTCGATGGGCAAAAAAGTCCGTTAGGTAGCTTCGGTAAGATAAACATCCCATTGGCACACCTCTGGTAGGAAAAGCAACCTATTGATACACCTTTATTGGGCAAAACAACTCATTGACACAGTCATATGGCACCTTTGAGGGGTAAAACAACCTAGTGTGGGAAACCCAGCCTATTGGCATACCTTCGGTAGGCAAAAAAACAAGTTGGCATGGTTGTTAGGCATCTTCGGTGGGAGAAACTACCCGTTAGGCACCTTTAGTGGGAAACGCAGGCCATTAGCACACCTTTGTTGGGCAAAACAGTACATTGGCCCAGTCGCTAGCCACCTTCGTTAGGCATAACAGCCCATTAGTGTAACCGCTAGGCACTTTCAGTGGGAAAAACAATCCTTTGGGCACATTCGGTTGGAAACATAACCCGTTGGCACACTTTTGGTGGGCGAAACAGCATCTTGGAAAGATCATTAGCCACCTTCGGTTGGCAAAACAGCACGTTGGCATGATCGTTAGGCACCTTCGATAGGAAAAACTACCCGTTGGGTATCTTCGGTGGGAAAAACAAGTCGTTAGCCACCTTCGCAGGGCAAAATAAACCCTTGGCACGATTGCCAGGCACCTTCGGTGGGAAAAACAGTCCGTTGGGTACTTTTGGTGGGAAAAACAACCTGTTGGCACACCTTTAATAGGCAAAATAGCTTGTTGGCACACCTTTGTCAAGCAAAATAGCCCATTCGCACAATCGAAAGGCACCTTTGAAGGTCAAAATGACCTGGTGGGCAGCTTTGGTGGGAAACCCAGCATTTTGGCACACCTTCTGTGGGTAAAATAACAGGTTGGCATGGTAGCTAGGCACCTTTGGTAGGAAACGCAGCTCGTTGCTATGCCTTTGTTGAACAAAACAAGACATTAGCACCGTCAACAGCAACTTTCATTAGGCAAAACAACCCGTTGATATGGTTACTAGACACCTTCTATGGGAAAACAACTTGTTGGGCACCCTCAATCGGAAACACAGCCAGTTACTACACCTTTGGTGGGCAAAACAACACGTTAGCACAATCGTTAGCCACCTTCAGTGGGCAAAATAGCACAATGACAGTATCGCTAGGAACCTTCGGTGGATAAAATGGCCCGTTGGTATGGTCGTTGGGCACTATTTTGTTGGGCTAAACAACCTGTTGGCATGGTCGTTATGCACCATTTTGTTAGGCAAAATAGGCTGTTGGCAAGGTCGCTAGGCACCTTTGGTGGGAAAAACAACCAATTGACACACCTTTTGTGGGAAAAAAAACACGTTGGTACAATTGCTAGCACCTTTGTTGGGCAAAATAGTCCTTTGGCGCAGTCGCTAGGCACCTTTAGTGGGAAAAATAGCTAGTAGACACACATTCAATGAGCAAAATAGCCTATTGGCCCTTTTGCTAGACAGCATTGGTAGGAAAACAACCCTTTGAGACACGTTCAGCAGAAAAAGGAGCACGTAGGCATCACAGCCCATTTGCATGGTTGCTAGTCAAGCTCGATGGGCAAAACAGTCTGTTGTGTAGCTTCGATGGGTTAAACATCTCATTGGCACACCTTTGGTAAGAAAAGCAGCCCATTGGCACACCTTTATTGGGCAAAATAACCCATTGGCATAATCGCAAGGCACATTTGAGGAGCAAAACAGCCCGGTGGACACCTTCGATGTGAAACCCAACCTGTTAGCGCACCCTTCTGTGGGCAAAATAACACATTAGCATGGTTGCTAGGCATGTTCGATGGGAAAAATTACCGTTGGGCACCTTCGGTAGGAAACACAGCTCGTTGGCACACCTTTGTTGCATAAAATAGCACGTTAGCATGGTTTATAGCTACCTTTGTTAGGTAAAATGGCTCATTTGTGTAGTTGCTAGCCACCTTTGGTGGGAAAACAGCCTGTTGGGCACCCTCAGTGGGAAACACGGCCCCTTAACACACCTTTAGTGGGCAAAATAGCATGTTGGCACGGTCACTAGGGACCTTAGGTGGGATAAACAACATGTTGGCATGGCCGGTAGGCACCTTTGGCAGGAAAAATAATTATGGCGGACAAACTGCTCATTGGCATAGTCGCTAGCCACCTTCGGTAGGAAAAACACCGCGTTGGCACACCTTCAGTGGGCAAAACACCCTATTGGGCATCTTCGATGGCAAACACAGATCGTTGGCACACCTTCAGTGGGCAAAACAGGACATTTGCATGAACGCTAGGCACCTTCGATGAGCAAAATAGTCTATTAACACATTCGCTAGACACCTTTAGTGGGAAAACAACCCTTTGGTACACCTTTAGTGGTAAAAACAGCAAGTTGGAATACCTTCGATGGGAAAAATAGCTTGTTGGCAAAGACATTAGGCACCTTTGGTAGGTAAAATAGGTCATTGGCACCTTCGTTAAGCACCTTTGGTGGGAAAACAACTTGTTGGCACACCTTCCATGGGCAACACGGCCCGTTGGCATGGTCGCTAGGAACCTTCGGTGGGAAAAATAGCCAGTTGGCATAGTCATTAGGCATTTTTGATGGGCAAAACAACTCGTTGGCACATTTGGTTGGCTCCTTCTATGGGAAAAACAACCTATTGGCAAACTTTCTATGGGTAATATAGCCCGTTGGCCTAGTCGCCAAGTACCTTTAGAGGGAAAAACAATTTGTTGGGCACCTTTAGTGAAAAAAAATCACATTGGCACACTTATGACAGGCAAAACAGCCTGTTGGCACGACTGTTAGGTACCTTTAGTGGGAAAAACACCTTGTTGGGCACCTTCGGTGGAAACATAACCCTTTGGCACACGTTCGGTGAGAAACACAACTCGTTGGCACATTCGTTAAGCATCTTTGGTGGAAAAAACAACATGTTGGGCACCTTCAATGGGAAACACAGCTCATTGGCACACCTGTGGTTGACAAAACTACCCATTGGCATGCTCATTAGGCACCTTCAGTGGGAAAATAGCCTATTGGGCACCTTCGGAGGGAAACATAGCCTGTTGGCACACCTTCTATGGGCACAATAACACGTTGGCGCGGTCGCTAGGCACCTTCGGCGCGATAAATAGCACGTTGGCATGGTCGGTAGACACCTTCAGTAGGAAAAACACCTGCAGTGGACAAAACTGCCCGTTGGCACAGTCAATAGGCACCTTCTATAGGAAAACATCCTATTGGGCACACTCGGTGGGAAACACAGCCCATTGGCACGCCTTTAGTGGGCAATGCAACACGTTGGCACAGTCGCTAGATACCTTCAGTGGGAATAACTACCCATTGGCACACCTTCAGTGGATTACATAACCCATTGGCTGGGTCGCTAGGCACCATTGGGGAGAAAAACATCCGTTAGTCCCCTTCGATGGGAAACACAGCCTGTTGGCTCATCTTTAGTGAGCAAAATAACATATTGGCATCATTGCTAGGCACCTTCATTTGGAAAAACAGCTAGTTTTTAGGTTTACTAGGCACCTTCGGTGGGAAACACAGCTTGTTGGTGTCCCTACGATGGGCAAAATGGCACGTTGGCATTGTCGCTAGGCATCTTCAGTGGGATAAAAAGGCTGTTAGGCACTTTTGGTGGGAAGAACAACCTGTTGATACACCTTCAATAGATAAAACAACCTATTGGCACATCTTCGATGGGCAAAATAGTACGTTGCTAGGGTGGTGAGGCACCTTTCGTGGGAAAAACAGCCTATTAGGCACCTTCAATGGGCAAAATAGCCCGTTGGCAGAACTTCAATGGGAAAAATAACCTATAGGCACCTTTGTTGGGTAAAATAGCCCTTTGGCGTGATCGCTAGGCACCATCAATGGGAAAATAGCTACTTGGCACACATTCAATGAGCTAAACAACCCGTTGGCATAGTTGTTAGCCATCTTTAGTAGGAAAAACTGCGTATTGGGCACCTTTGGTGGGAAAAATAGCTTGTTGGCACATCTTTATTGGGCAAAACAGTAAGTTAGCACGGTCGATAGCCACCTTCGTTGGGTAAAACAACCCTTTGGTGTTGTTGCTGGGCACCTTTGGTGGTAAAATAGCAGGTTATCATGGTCGATAGGCACCTTCTGTGGGATAAACAACACATTGGCACCTTCGCTAGGCACCATCGGTAAGAAAAATTGCCCGTTGGGACCTTCGGTAGTAAACACAGCATGTTGGCACACCTTTGGTGGGCGAAACAACATGTTGGCATGGTTGCTAGCCACCTTTGTTGGGCAAATCAACTCTATGGCATATTTTCTAGGCACCTTAGGTGAGAAAAATAGTCCGTTGGGCACATTAGGCTGGAAAAACAACCTATATGCACACCTTCAATTAGCAAAATAACCCGTTGGCACATCTTTTGTGAGTAAAACATCCCATTTGCACAATCACTGGGTGCCATCGGTGCAAAAAATAGCCCGTTGGCACATCTTCGGTGGATAAACCAACCCATTGGTAGTATCACTAGGCACCTTCGATAGGCAAAATAGCCCATTGGCACAGTTGTTAAGCACCATTTTGTTGGTAAAAACAGGCTACTGGCATGGTCATTAGGCATCTTCGGTGGGAAAAACTGCTCATTGGCACACCTTCTGTAGGAAAAACAACACGTTGGCGCAATTGTTACTCACCTTCGTTAGGCAAAATAGCCCTTTGGCGCAGTCACTAGGTACCTTTAGTGGGAAAAATGGCTAGTTGGCACACATTCGATGAGCAAAATAGCTCATTGGCATTTTTGCTAGAGACCATCAGTGGACAAACAACCCTTTGACACACCTTCAGTAGAAAAAAGAGCACGTTGGCACACCTTTGATGGAAAAAACAGCATGTTGATACAGTCTCGAGGCAACTTTGGTGGGTAAAACGGACTGTCGGCAGGTTGCAAGGCACATTCATTGGGAAAGACAACCTATTGGCACACCTTTGGTAGGCAACACAACTCGTTGGCACAGTTTCTAGGCACCTTTGATGAGCAAAATAGTCTGTTGTGTAGCTTCAGTGGGATAACATCTCGTTGGCGCACCTTCAGTAGGCAAAGCAGGCCATTGGCACACTTTTGACAGGTAAAATAGCTCGTTGGCACAATCACAAGTGACTTTCGAGGGGCAAAATAGCCCAGTGGGCACCTTCAGTGGGAAACCCAGCATGTTGGCACACCTTTTGTGGGCAAAACAACACGTTAGCACCTTCGGTGGGAAACAAAGCACATTAGCACACATTTTTTTGGGAAAATAGCACATTAGCAAGGTCGATAGCAACCTTTATTAGGCAAAACAACCCGTTTGTATAGTTCCTAGGAACCTTTGATAGGAAAACAGCCTGTTCAGCACCCTTGGTGGGAAACACAACTTGTTGGCACACATTTGGTGGGCAAAATAGCACGTTGGCACGGTCGCTAGCCACCTTTGGTAGGAAAACAACATATTGGCAGTATCGCAAGGCACACCTTTGCTAGGAAAAACACCTATGGTGGACAAAACTGTTTGTTGGCATGGTCGCCAGGCATCTTCGTTGGGAAAAATTGCCCTTTAAAGCTGTCAATAGGTGCCTTCAGTGGGAAAAATAGCTAGTTGGCACACATTCATTGAGCAAAATAGCCTGTTGGCACTTTTGCTAGACACCATTGGTGGGAAAACAGCCCTTTGGCACAACTTCAGCAAAAAGAAGAGCACATTGGTATACCTTTGGTAGGAAAAATAGCATGTTAGCACAGTTACGAGGCACCTTTGGTGGAAAAAACGGACCGTTGGTAAGTTTGCAAGGCACCTTTGGTGGGAAAAGCATCCCGTTGGCACACTATCGGTAGGCAATATAGCTCATTGGCATGGTTGCTAGGCACCTTTGATGGGAAAATTAGTCCATTATGCAGCTTCGTTAGGATAAGATCTCGTTGGTGAACCTATAGTAGGAAAAGCAACCCATTGGCACACCTTCGTCATGTAAAATAACCCATTGGCACAATCGTAAGGCACCTTCAAGGGGTAAAACAGTTTCAGTGGGAAGCCCGACTTGTTGGCACACCTTCTATAGGCAAAACAACACGTTGTTATGGTTGCTAGGCACCTTTGGTGGGAAAACTACCCGTGGGCAAATTCGGTAGGAAACATAGTTCGTTGGCACACATTTGTTGGGCAAAGCAGCTCGTTAGTACAATTGCTAGGCACCTTTGGTGAGAAAATAGCCTGTTGGGCACCCTCGGTGGGAAACACAGCTCGTTGGTACACCTTTGGTTGGCAAATAGCATGTTATAACGGTCGCTAAGTAACTTGGGTGGGATAAGCAACACTTTGGCACGGTCAATATACACCTTTGGTAGGAAAAACACCTTTGGTGGACAAAACAGACTGTTGGCATACCTTCGGTAGGGAACACATCCCATTGGCACGGTTGCTAGGCACCTTCAATGGGCAAAACAGTTCGCTATACAGCTTCGGTAAGATAAACATCTCGTTGGCACACCTTCAGTAGGAAAAAGTAGCCTATTGGTGCACCTTTGTCGGGTAAAATAGCCAGTTGGCACAATCGCAAGGCATCTTCAAGGGGCAAAACAACCCGATAGGCACCTTCGATGGGAAACCTAGCCTATCGGCACACCTTTTCTGGGCAAAATAACACGTTGGCACGGTTGCTAGGTACCTCCGGTGGGAAACATAGCTCCTTGACACGCCTTTGTTTGGTAAAACAACACATTAGCATGGTCGATAGCAACCTTTGTTGGACAAAATAATCTTTTGGTACAGTTGGCAGGCACCTTTGGTGGGAAAACAACAGGTTAGCACAATCGCTAGGCACCTTTGATGGGATAAATAACACGTTGGCACCATTCATAGGCACCATCGGTAGGAAAAACTGCCCGTTGGGCACCTTCAGTGGGAAACACAGCCCGTAAGCACACCTTTAGTGGGCAAAACAACACATTGGCACGATTGATAGCCACCTTTGTTTGACAAAACAACCCTATGGCATGGTTTCTAGGCACCCTTTGTGAGAAAAATAGTCCGTTGGGCACATTTGGATGGAAAAACAACCTATATGCACACCTTTAATTAGTCTGTTGGTACACCTTTTGTGGGCAAAACATCCCTTTTGCACGATCAATGGGTGCCATCGGTGTAAAAAATAGCCTATTGGCACACCTTCGGTGGATAAACCAACCCACTAGTAGTATCGCTAGGCACCTTCCATGGGCAAAACAACCTATTGACATACCGTTAAGCACCATTTTGTTAGGCAAAACAGGCTATCGGCAAGGTTGCTAGGCACCTTCGGTGGGAAAAATAGCCCATTGGCACACCTTCTGTTGGAAAACAACACATTGGCACAATTGCTAGGTACTTTCATTGGGCAAAATAGCCCTTTGGCGCAGTCACTAGGCACCTTTAGTGGGAAAAATAGCTAGTTGGCACACATTCGATTAGGAAAATAGCTCATTGGCATGTTTGTTATACACCATCGGTGGGAAAATAGCTCTTTGGCACACCTTTAGCTGAAAAATAGCACGTTGGCACACCCTCAGTGGAAAAAACAGCATGTTGGTACAGTCGCGAGGTAACTTTGATGGGTAAAGTTGACCGTTGGCAAGTTTTCAAGGCATATTTGGTGGGAAAAACAGCCCGTTGGCAGACCTTTGGTAGGCAACACAACCAGTTAGTAGGGTTGCTAAGCACCTTTGATGGGTAAAATAGTCCGTTGTGTCACTTCAGTGGGACAAACATCTTGTTGATTCACTTTCAGTAGGAAAAGCACGCCATTGGCACACCTTTGTCTGGAAAAATAGCCAATTGACACAATCGCAAGGCTCCTTCATAGGGGCAAAACAGCTCGGTGGGCACCTTAAGTGGGAAACCCATCCTATTGGCACACCTTCTATGGGCAAAACAACACGTTAGCACCTTCAGTGAGAAACACAGCTCATTGGCTCACCTTTGTTGAGCAAAACAGCACGTTAGCACGGTCGACAGCAACCTTTATTGGGCAAAACAGCCAGTTTCTATAGTTGGTAGACACCTTCGGTAGGAAAACAGCCTATTGGGCACCCTCAGTGGGAAACACAACTTGCTGGCACACATTTGGTGGGCAAAACATGTCGGCACAGTTTTTAGCCATCTTTGGTTGGAAAAACAACTTATTGGCAGTATTATTAGGCACCTTCGGTAGGAAAAACACCTGTAGTGGACAAAACTGCCCATTGGTATGGTTGCTAGGCACCTTTGTTAGGAAAATAGCCCTTTGGAGCGATCACTAGGCACCTCCAGTGGGAAAAATAGCCAGTCGGCATACATTTGATGAGAAAAATAGCCTGTTGGCACTTTTGCTAAACACCATCGGTGGGATAATAGCCCTTTGGCATACCTTCAGCAGAAAGAAGAGCATGTTGGCACACCTTCAGTAAGAAAAACCGCATGTTGGCATAGTCGCGAGGCACCTTTTGTGGATAAGATGGACCATTGGCATGTTTGCAAGGAACCTTTGGTGGGAAAAATAGGCCATAGGCACACCTTCGGTAGGTAACACAGTTCGTTGGCACGGTTGCTAAGCACCTTTGATGGGCAAAATAGTCCATTGTGTAGCTTCAATCAGATAAAGATCTCGTTGGTGCACCAACAGTAGGAAAAACAACCCATTGGCACACCTTTGTCAGGTAAAATAACCAGTTGGCACCATTGCAAGGCACCTTTAAGAGGCAAAATAGCTTCAGTGTGAATCTCGGCCTATTGGCACACCTTCTGTGGGAAAAGCAACACGTTGGCATGGTTGCTAGACACCTTCGGTGGGGAAAACTACCTGTTGGGCACCTTCGGTAGGAAACACAGCTCGTTGGCACACGTTTATTAGCTAAAATAGCCATTTAGCGCGATCGATAGCCACCTTCATTTGCAAAATAGCCTGTTGGTACCATTGCTAATCACCTTTGGTGGGAAAAGAGCCAATTGGGCTCCTTCGATGGAAGCACAGCTTGTTGGCACACCTTTGCTAGGCAAATAGTACTTTAGCATGGTCGCTATACACCTTCGATGGGATAAACAACATGTTAGTAAGGTCGGTATGCACCTTTGGTAGGAAAAACACCTTTGGTGGAAAAAACACACCTTCGATAGGCAACATAACCCGTTGGCACGATTGCTAGGCACCTTTTTATGGGCAAAACAGTTTGTTGTGAAGCTTCGGTGGGATAAACATCTTGTTGGTGCACCTTCAGTAGGAAAAGTAACTCTTTGACACACCTTTGTCAAGAAAAATAGCCCGTTAGGACAATCGTAAGGCATCTTTTAAGGGAAAAACAGCCCGGTGGGCACTTTTAGTAGGAAACCCAGCTTATTGACACACCTTTCTTGGGCAAAATAACACGTTGGCATGGTTGCTAAGTGCCTTTAGTGGGAAACACAGCTCGTTGGCACGCTTTTGTTGGGTAAAACAACACATTAGCACGGTCTATAGCAACCTTTTTTAGGTAAAACAACATGTTGGTACAGTTGCTAGGCACCTTTGGTTGGAAAAAAATAGGTTAACACGACTGCTTGGCACCTTTGGTAGGATAAACAGCACGTTGGTACCATCACTAGGCACCATCGGTAGGAAAAACTGCCCGTTGCGCACCTTCAATGGGAGAAATAACACGTTGACATGGTTGCTAGCCATCTTCGTTAGACAAAACAGCCCTATGGCACAGTTTCTAGGCACATTTGACAAGAAAAATTATCCGTTTGGCACATTTGGTTAGAAAAACAACCTATATGCACACCTTAAATTAGCCCATTGGCACACATTTTTTGGGTAAAACATCCCGTTTACACGATCACTGGGTGCCATCAGTGCAAAAAATAGCCCGTTGGCATACCTTCGGTGGATAAAACAACCATTGATAGTATCGCTAGGCACCTACAGTGGGCAAAACAACGCATTGGCATGGTTGTTAAGCACCATTTTATTGGGCAAAATAGGCTGTTGGCAAGGTTGCTAGGCATTTTCGGTGGGAAAAATAGTCCATTGGCACACCTTCTGTGAGAATAACAACACGTCGGCCCAATTGCTAGGCACCTTTGTTGGGCTAAATAGCCCTTTGGCATAGTCACTAAGCACTTTTAGTGGGAAAAACAGCTAGTTGGCACACATTCAATGAGTAAAATAGCCCATTAGCACTTTTTCTAGACACCATCGGTGGGAAAATAGCCCTTTGGTGGCACATCTTCGGTGGAAAAAACAACATGTTGGCACAGTCACGAGGCAACTTTGGTGGGTAAACTGGACCATTGGCAAGTTTGCAAGGCTCGTTCAATGGGAAAAATAGCCCATTGGAACACCTTCTGTAGGCAACATAAACTGTTGGCACGGTTGCTAGGCACCTTTGATGGGAAAAATAGTCTGTTGCGCAACTTCGGTGGGATAAACATCTTGTTGACAAACCTTTAGCAGGAAAAGCAGGCCATTGGCACACCTTTGTCAGGCAAAATAGCCCGTTGGCATAATAATAAGGCACCTTCGAGGGTAAAACAGCCCGATGGGCACCTTAAGTGAGAAACCCAACCTGTTGGCACACCTTATGTGGGCAAAACAAAATGTTAGCATCTTTAGTAGGAAACACAGCATATTGCCATGCCTTTGTTGGGCAAAACAACATGTTAGCACGGTCGATGGCAACCTTTGTTGGGCAAAACTGCCCGTTTGTACAGTTGCTAGGCACCTTTGATAGGAAAACAGCCTGTTGGGCACCCTCGGTGGGAAACATAACCTGTTGGCACACAATTGGTGGGCAAAACAGCACGTTAGCATAGTTGCTAAACACCTTCGATGGGGAAAACAATACGTTGGCAGTATCGTTAGGCACCTTCGATAGGAAAAACACCTGTGGTGGACAAAACTGCTAGTTGGCATGATCACTAGGCACCTTCGTTGGGCAAAATAGTCCTTTGGAGCGGTCACTAGCCATCTTCAGTGGGAAAAGTAGCTAGTTGGCACACATTCGATGAGTAAAATTGCCCGTTAACACTTTTGTTGGACACCATCGGCGGTATAACAGCCCTTTGGCACACCATTAGCAAAAAGAATAGCACATTGGTACACCTTCGGGAGGAAAAACATCATTTTGGCATAGTCACGAGGCATCTTTGGTGGGAAAAATGGGCCGTTGGCACATTTGCAAAGCACTTTTTGTGGGAAAAATAGCCCATTGGCACACCTTTGATAGGTAACACAACTCATTAGCACGGTTGCTAGGCACCTTCAATGGGAAAAATAGTCTGTTATACATCATCGGTGGGATAAAGATCTCGTTTGTGCGCCTATGGTAGGAAAAGCAGCCTATTGGCACACCTTCGTCAGGTAAAACAACCCGTTGGTACAATCGCAAGGCACCTTCGAGGGGAAAAACAGCTTCGGTAGGAAGTCCAGCTTGTTCGCACAGCTTCTGTGGGAAAAACAACACGTTGGCATGGTTGCTAGGCATCTTCAGTGGGGAAACCTACCCATTGGGCACCTTCGGTAGGAAACAGAGCACCTTCTGTGGGCAAAACAACACATTTGTTGGGAAAAATAGCCTATTAGCACGGTCAATAACCACCTTCGTTCGATTGGTACAGTTGCTAGGCACCTTTGGTGGGAAAATAGCCTATTAGGCACCCTTGGTGGGAAACACAGCCCGTTGACACACCTTTGCTAGGCAAATAGCATGTTAGCATGACCGCTAGGTATCTTCGATGGTAAACGTTGGCATAGTCAATATGCACCTTTTATAGTGAAAACACCTTTACTGGACAAAGCAGGCTGTTGGAACACCTTCGGTAGGCAACACAGCTCGTTGGCATAATTGCTAGGCACCTTCGATGGGCAAAATAGTCTATTGTATAGCTTCAGTGGGATAAACATCTCGTTGACGCACCTTTAATAGGGAAGTAGCTCATTAGCACACCTTTGTCGGGTAAAATAGCCCGTTGACACAATCACAAGGCACTTTTGAGGGGTAAAATAGCCTGGTGGGAAACCCAGCCTATTGGCACACCTTGTATGGGCAAAATAACACATTGACTTGGTTGCTAGGTACCTTCGGTGGGAAACACATCTAGTTGGCACGCATTTTTTGGGCAAAACAACAAGTTAGTACAGTTGGGCAAAACAACATGTTGGTACAGTTGGGTAAAACAACACGTTGGGCAAAACAACATATTGGTATAGTTGCTAGGCGCCTTTGGTGGGAAAACAGCAAGTTAGCATGGTCGCTAGGCACCTTCGGTGGGAAAAGAAGTCTGTTGTCCAGCTTCGGTAGGATAAACATCTTGTTGGCGCATCTTCAGTAGGAAATGTAGGCCATTGGCGCACCTTTATCATACAAAATAGCCCGTTAACATAATCGTAAGGCAACTTCGAGGGGCAAAACAGCCCGGTGGGCACCTTCAGTGGGAAACCTAGCCTATTGGCACACCTTCTGCGGGCAAAATAGCACATTGGGAAACACAGCTCGTTGTCAAACATTTGTGGGAAAAACAGCACGTTAGCACGGTCGATACAAACCTTTATTGGGTAAAATTGCCCGTTTGTTCAATTGCTCAGTACCTTCAGTAGGAAAACAACCTGTTGGGTACCCTTGGTAGGAAACACACTCTGTTGGCATACAATTGGTGGACAAAAGAGCACGTTGGGACGGTTGCTAGACACTTTTGGTGGGCAAAAGAACACTTTGGTAGCCTCGTTAGGCACCTTCGGTAGGAAAAACACCTGTGGTGGACAAAACTACCCGTTGGCATGGTCGCTCGACACCTTCGTTAGGCAAAATAGCCCTTTGGAGTGGTCACTAGGCACCTTTAGGGGGAAAAATAGCTCTTTGGCACTCATTCAATGAGCAAAATAGCCCGTTGGCACTTTTGCTAGACACCATCGGTGGGATAACAGCACTTTGGCACACCTTCAGTAAAAAGAAGCGCACATTGGCATATCTTCGGTAGGAAAAATAGCATGTTGGCATAGTCGCGAGGCACCTTTGGTGGATAAAACAGGTCGTTGACACATTTGCAAGGCACTCTTTGTGAGAAAAATATTCCGTTGGCACACCTTTGGTAGGTACTATAGCTCGTTGGCATAGTTGCTAGGCACCTTTGATGGGTAAAATAGTCAGTTGTGTAACTTCGATGGGATAAAGATCTCGTTGGCGCACCTGCGGTTGGAAAAGAACCCTATTGGCACACCTTCGTCAGGCAAAATAACCTGTTGGCATAGTCGCACGACACCTTTAAGGGGCAAAACAGCTTCGGTAGGAAGCCTAGCCTATTCGCACACCATCTGTGGGTAAAACAACACGTTGGCATGGTTGCTAGGCTCGTTGGCACAAGTTTGTTGGGCAAAACATCCCTTTAGCACGATCAATAGGCACCTTTGTTGGGCAAAAGAGCCTGTTGGTACAGTTGCTAGGCACCTTTGGTCAGAAAACAGCCTGTAGGGCACCTTCGGTGGGAAACACGGCCTGTTGGCACACCTTTGGTGGGCAAATAACACGTGAGCACAGTTGCTAGGCACCTTTAGTGAGATAAACAACACGTTGGCACAGTCGATATGCACCTTTGGTCGGAAAAACACCTTTGGTGGATAAAACTTCCAGTTGGCACACCTTTGGTGTGCAAAACACCCCATTGGGCATCTTCGATGGGTAACACAGGTCATTGGCACACCTTCGATGGGCAAAACAAGACATTTGCATGCGCGTTAGGCACCTTCGATGAGCAAAATAGCCCATTACCACATTCTCTAGACACCTTTAGTGGGAAAACAACCCTTTGGTACGCCTTCGGTTGGAAAAAGAGCACGTTGGAACACATTTAATGGGAAAAACAACTTGTTGGCAAACACATTAGGCATCTTTGCTGGGCAAAATAACCTGTTGGTACTTTCGCTAAGCACTTTTGGTGGCAAAAACAACCCGTTGGCACACCTTCCATGGGCAAAACAGCCTATTAGCATGGTTGCTAGGCACCTTCAGTGGGCTAAATAGCCCGTTGGCATAATCGTTAGGCACCTTTGGTGGGCAATATAGCCCGTTGGCACGTTTGCTTGGTTCCTTTAGTGAGAAAACAACCTGTTGGCAAACCTTCAGTGGGTGACACAGTCCATTGGCACAATCTCCAGTTTCCATTAGTGGGCAAAACAGTCTGTTAGGCACCTTCAATGGAAAAAACATCCTGTTGGCACACCTACGGCAAGCAAAACAGCCCGCTGGCAAGACCATTAGGCACCTTCGATAGGAAAAACACCCTGTTGGGCACCTTCAGTGGAAACACAACCCTTTTGCGCACCTTAGGTGGGAAAAATAGCTTGTTGGCACATTCACTAAGCATCTTTGGTGGAAAAAACAACCCGTCGGACACCTTCGATGTGAAACACAACTTATTGACACACCTGTGGTTGACAAAACTACCTATTGGCAGAATCAATAGGCACCTTCGATGGAAAAATAGTCTGTTGGGCACCTCAGTGGGAAACGCAGCCCGTTGCCACACCTTTGATGGGCAAAACAACACGTTGACACGGTCCCTAGGCACCTTTGATACGATAAACAACACATTGGCACAGTCGGTAGGCACCTTCGGTAGAAACACACCTGTCATGGAGAAAACTACCTGTTGGCACAGTTGCAAGGCGCCTTTAGTGGAAAAAAAACTTGTTGGGCACCCTTGGTGGGAAACATAACCCATTGGCACACTTTCAATAGATAAAACAACACGTTGACGCAATCGTTAGACACTTTGAGTGAGAAAAATAGCCCATTGGCACACCTTCAATGGCTTATACAGCCTATTGGCTAGGTCACTAGGCACCATTAGGGAGAAAATAGTCTGTTGGTCCTGTTCAGTGTGAAACACAGCCTGTTGGCTCATCTTTAGTTAACAAAATGGCACGTTGGCATGATCGCTAAGCACCGTCATTAGGAAAAACAACTGGCTGCCATATTCACTAGGCACCTTTGATGGGAAACACGGCTCATTAGCATCCCTTCGATGGGCAAAACGGCACATTGGAACCATCGCTAAGTGAGATAAATAGTCCGTTGGGAACTTTTGGTCAAAAAATAACTAGTTGACACACCTTCAATAGATAAAACAGCCTGTTGGCACACCTTCTATGGGCGAAACAACATGTTGGCATGGTGGCAAGGCACCGTTGGTGAGAAAAACAGCTTGTTGGGCACCTTCGATGGGAAAATAGCCTGTTGGCAGAACTTCGTTGGGAAAAACAACCTGTTGTTACCTTCGATGGGAAACACAACCCGTTGGCAGATCTTCGATGGGTAAAATAGACCGTTGGCATGTTCATTAAGCACCTTCGGTGGGAAAGATAGCCCATTGTCACGGTTGCTAGGCACCATTGATGGAACTGTCACTAGCCACCTTCTTTGGGCAAAACAACCTATTGGCACGATCACTAGACATCTTTAGTGGGCAAAATAGCCATTGGCGCAATCGTTAGGCTCCTTTAGTGGGCAAAATAGCCCATTTGCGAGGTAAATTCAGTGGGTAAAATAAGTCATTGGTAGGATCAGTAGGCAATTTTAGTGGGCAAAACAACCCGTTGGGCACCATAAGTAGGAAAAATATCCCGTACACACATTCAGTGGGAAGAACGGCCTGTTGGTATAGTCACTAAGCACCTTCGATGGGCAAAATAGCCGATTGGCATGATTGCTAGGCACCTTAGTTGGGGAAAACAACCTATTGGCTCACCTTCGGTAGGCAACACGATCCACTGGGACAGTGGCTAGGCACCTTTGGTGGGAAAATAAATTCATTGGGCACCTTCGGTCGGAAAAACAACCCATTGGTAAGGTTGTTAGGCACCTTCAGTGGGCAAAACAATCCGTTTACATGATCGCTCGACGCCTTCGTTGGGAAAAAAACCCTATTGGCATATTCGTTATGGTACCTTTGGTAGCAAAAACTACCTATTGGGCACCTTTGGTGAGAAACACAACCTATTGGCACCCCTGTTATAGGCAAAATAGCACATTGGCACGGTCGCAAGCCACCTTCGATGGGCAAAACAGCATGTTGGCACGATGACTAGGCACCTTCGGTAGGAAAAACTACCCGTTGGGCACCTTTGGTGGGAAACACAGTCCGTTGTCACACCTTTTTGTGGGCAAAATAGCACGTTGACACGGTCGCTAGCCACCTTCATTGGGCAAAATAGCCCATTGGTAAGGTGGCACCTTTGGTGGGAAAAACAGTCTATTGGGCACTTTTTGTGGGATAAACACCCTGTTGGCATGCCTTCAATAGACAAAACAGCCAGTTAGCACACCTTCGATGGGCAAAACAATACTTTTACACCATCACTAGGCACCATCAGTGTAAAAAATAGCCCAATGGCATACCTTCAGTGGATAAACTAGCCTATTGGTAGTATCACTAGGCACCTTCGACAGGCCAAATAGCCTATTGGCATGGTCACTAGGCACCATTTTGTTACGTAAAATAGGTTGTTAGCAAGATTGCGAGGCACCGTCGGTAAGAAAAACAACCCATTGGCACACCTTAGATGAGAAAAACAATATGTTGGCATAGTTGATAAACACCTTCGATGTGAAAAATAGCCATATGGCTCGCTCGTTAGGTTCCTTGAATGGGAAAAACAGCTAGTTGGCACAGATTTAGTGGGAAAAATAGCCAGTTGCTAGTCACCTTTGTTAATAAAAACAGTCTATTGGTACGATTGCTAAGCATCTTTGGTGGGAAAAATAGTCCGTTGAGCACCTTCGATGGGAAACACAGCCTATTGACATACCTTCTATGGGCAAAATAGCAAGTTAGAATGGTCGCTAGCCACCTTTGATGGGCAAAACAGCACGTTGGCACAATCTCTAGGCAACTTCGGTAGAAAAAATTACATATTGGGCACATTCGGTGGGAAATAAAGCCCGTTGGCACACCTATAATAGAGCGATATTCGGAATTATCATGACCATACATTGTGCATATTTCATATACATACATGAGCATTAATAAACACTTATAATTATGCCAAATTGTGATTTGTGTAAATTGTGATTTATGTATATTGTGTGATTTGTGTATATTGTGTGATATAGTTCAGACGTTTCTGTAACTTCCAGACATTAGCTTCGGGAACAACCTATGAGTAACCTAGACAGTGTCACTCAATTTATTATTTGTGTTAGATTATGGTTGAATTATCTTATGAATACAGAATTGATTGTGATGATTCCTGACAATTGATTGTCTAAGGAGTTCTATATTCGGGACTGTATTAGAACTGCTACTTAAATGTGAATATGACTGACTATTTGTTCTCAAATTCAATGTTAAATGTTGAATTAAAAGTTCGATGATAAATGTGAATAAGAAAGAGTGTGAATGTGACTGAATGAGTGCAATCATTGAATATATATGATGCATTTCATCACATGAATGCATGAAAGATAATGGCAGTTGTGACCGAAGTCAAAAGTAAAAGATCTTAAAACTCAAAACGTGATAAGAGCCTCTAGCTTAATTGTGCATGTACTCGGTATCCACTAAGGGATATGGGACATTAATTGATATAGCTCGATATCCACAAAGGGATATAAGCTAGTAAAAAGGCACTTGGTTACAACAAAGTAACAAATGAAACTGAATCATGTACATCGCATATACAATTGATATGTGTACTTTTGTATAAATGAAATCTTTGGTATAATTATCCAGAAAGTGATATGTGATGCTTTATTCAAAAATGCAAAGATGTGAATTATATATCTACTTGTATGATGTGTTGTATGAATTCAGTGAACCATCGATGATGGTTACCTTATCTGAGTTTGCAAAACTCACCCAAAATTGCACGTTGACATTTCAGGACCGAGAGAGGACTTTTGCTACCCAGAGACCATACAAAAAGCACAATTCTTGTACTTTTGTGAAGAAAATGGTTCACAGATCGGTCAGCTGAGATTGGAAGATTAAATATATTTTTTTGTGTAATTTCTCTTTCATGTAGCTTAGTTTGTATTAGGTTACTATGATGTACATCTACGGTCATTCGAAAGCTACAATGTATTACATTCGGATTTATGAATTGAAAAGGGGAAAATTTTGGATTTAAATAGCCCATTGGCTAACCTTCAATGCGTAACACAGCCGGTTGGCACAGTCATTAGGTACCTTTAGTGGGCAAAACAGTTCGTTGGGCACCTTTAGGGAAAAAACAGCCTGTTAGCACACCTATAGTAGGCAAAACAACCTGTTAATGCATATTTGGTGGGCGAAATAGCCCATTGGCACGATTGCTAGGCATCTTTGGTTGGAAAAACACTCTATTAGGCACCTTCGGTGGAAACACAATCTTTTGCCCACCTTTGGTGGGAATCACAGCCCATTGGCACAGTTGCTAAGCATCTTTGGTGGGAAAAATAACCCGTTGGGAACCTTTGGTAGGAAACACAGCTCATTGGCACTCTTGTGGTGGACAAAACTGTCGTTAGCATGGTCGCTAGGCACCTTTGTAGGAAAACAGCTTGTTGGGCACGTTTGACGGGCAAAACAGCCCGTTGGTAGAACTTCGATGGAAAAAACAACCTGTTGGCACCTTCGATGGGTAACACAGCCTGTTGGTACATCGTCGTTGGGCAAAACAACCCGTTGGCATAGTAGCTAAGCACCTTTGATGGAAAAAAACAGCCCGTTGTCACAATCGCCAGGTACCTTTGATTGAATGGTCCCTAGCCAACTTCGTTGGGCAAAACAACCTTTGGAACAATCGTTAAACATCTTCGATGGGCAAAATATCTTATTGGTTCAGTCGTTAGGCACCTTTGGTGGGCAAAAGAGCCCATTCGCTAGGCAACTTCAGTAGGTAAAAGAGCCCATTGGTAGGATCACTAAGCACCTTTGGTGGGAAACAACCCATTGGGAATCTTTAATGGGAAAATCATCCCATTTGTACACATTCGGTGGGAAATAGCCTATTGAAATGATCTCTAGGCACGTTCGGTGATCAAAACAGTCCATGGACAAGGTCGCTAGGCATCTTCATTAGGAAAAACAACCTATTAGCACACCTTCAATTGGCAACATAACCTGTTGACATGAAGGTTAGGTACCATCAGTGGGAAAATCAGTCCATTGGGCACCTTCGGTGGGAAAAATAGCCCATTGGCATGGTCACTAGGCACCTTCAGTAGGCAAAACAATCCATTGGCACGGTCGCTAGGCATCTTTGTTAAGAAAAAAAGTCTGTTGACATTACCGCTAGGCACCTTCGATAGGAAAAACAACCTGTTGGCACTGTCGCTAGGCACCTTTAATGGGAAAAATAGCCCATTGGTATGATCGCTATGCACCTTTAGTGGGAAAAACAACCTGTTGGCATAGTTGCTAAACACCTTAAGTGGGTAAAGCAGTACATTTGCACGGTTGCTAAGAACCTTCGATGGGGAAAACAACTTGTTGACACAACTTCAGTGGGAAAAACAGCATGTTGGCATAATCATTAGGCACCATTGGTAGGCAAAACAGCTTATTGGCACTTTCACTAGGCACCTTTGGTAGGAAAACAACCCGTTGGCACACCTTTGGTAGGTAAAATAACCTATTGGCATGATTGTTAGGCACCTTTGGTGGGCAAAATAGCCCGTTGACAACTTCGCTATGCTCCTTCTGTGGGAAAAATAGCCCATTGGCAAACCTTTGTTGGGCTAAACAACACATTGACACGATTGCTAGCCACCTTTATTGGGCAAAATAGCCTATTTTTATGGTTGATAGGCACCTTCAGTGGCAAAAATAGCCTACTAGGCACCTTCAATGGGAGACATAGCCTCTTGGTACACCTTTCATGGGCAAAACAACACGTTGGCACAATTGCTAGCCACCTTTGATGGGCAAAATAGCACGTTGGTACAGTCTCTAGGCACCTTCGGTAGCAAAAACTACCCATTAGGAACCTTCAATGGGAAACACAGTCTGTTGGCACACCTTTGGTGGGTAAAGCAAAATGTTGGCACAGTCGATAGCCACCTATGTTAGGCAAAACAGCCCATTGGCAAGGTGGCATCTTTGGTGGGAAAAACAGTCCATTGGGCACTTTTGATTGGAAAAACAATCTGTTGGCACACTTTCAACGGACAAAACAACCATTTGACACACCTTTGGTAGCCAACATAACCAGTTTGTACGGTCACTAGGTGCCATTGGTGCAAAAAATAGCTCTTTAGCATACCTTCAGTGGATAAACCAGCCCATTGACAGTATTGCTAGACACCTTCCCGCTGGCACGATCTTTAAGCACCATTTTGTTGAGTAAAATAGGATGTTGATAAGGTAGCTTGGCACCTTCGATCAAAAAAATAGACCTTTGGCACACCTTCAGTAGGAAAAACAGCACGTTGACACGACTACTAGGCACCTTCGGTAGGCAAAATAGCCCTTTGGCGTGGTTACTAGGCACCTTCAGTGGGAAAAACAACTAGTTGGCGCACATTTGATGGCCAAAACAACCAATTGTTAGGAACCTTTGATAGGTAAACCAGCCTGTTGGTATGGTTTCTAGGCACCTTCAATGGCAAAAACAGTCCGTTGGGTACCTTTGGTGGGAAACACAGCCTATTGGCACACCTTTTATGGGCAAAGCAGCACGTTGCTACAATCACTAGCCACCTTTGATGGGCAAAACAGCACGTTGAAACGATCTATAGGCACCTTCGGTAGGAAAAACTACTTATTGGGCACCTTCGATGGGAAACACAGCCCGTTGGAACACCTTCAGTGGGCAAAACAACACATTGGCATGGTCACTAGCCACCTTCGATGGGAAAAATTGCCCAACAGCATGGTCGCAAGGCACCTTCGGTGGGAAAAACAACCCATTAGGCACGTTCAGTGGGAAACACAAGCCACTAGCACACCTTTGGTGGGCAAAACAGTATATTGGCACCGAAGCTAGCCTATTGGTACATTCGCTAGACACCTTCGGTCAAAAAAATAACCCCTTGGCACACCTTTAATAGAAAAAAGAGCACGTTAGCACAAATTTGGTGGGAAAAATAACATGTTGGCATAGTTGTTAGGTACCTTTTGTGGGCAAAACAACCTGTTGGCTTGATGGCCAGGCACCTTCAGTCTGCAAATTAGTTTGTTAGGCACCTTCGGTGGGAAAAATAGCCCGTTTGCAAGGTCGCTAGGCATCTTCAGTGGGCAAAAAAAACTATTGGCACGGTCGCTAGGCATCTTCGTTAGGAAAAAAGCCCATTGGCATTGTCACTAAGCACCTTCAATAGGAAAAATAGCCCATTAGCATAATCGCTATGCACCTTTAGTAGGAAAAACAGCCCATTGACACGGTCACTAAACACCTCAAGTGGGCAAAGCAGCAAATTGGCACAGTTGCTAAGCACCTTCGGTGGGAAAAACAACACGTTGGCATACCTTCAGTGGGAAAAACAACATGTTGGTGCAGTCGTTAGGCAATATAGCCAGTTGGCATTTTTGCTAGGCACTTTTTGTGGGAAAACATATCGCTTGCATACCTTTGGTGGGCAAAATAACACGTTAGCATGATCGCTAGGCATCTTTGGTGGACAAAACAGCCTATTGGCACCTTTGTTAGGCTCCTTCTGTGGGAAAAATAGTCCGTTGGAAAACCTTTGTTGGGCTAAATAACACATTGGCGCGATTGCTAGCCACCTTTCTTGGGAAAAACAACCTGTTGGTATGGTTGATAGGCAGCTTTGATGAGAAAAATAGCCCTTTGGACACCTTCGGTGGAAAGCACAGCCCATTGCTACACATTATATAGCCAAAACAACACATTGGCACAGTCGCTAGCCACCTTTGATTGATAAAACAGCATGTTGGCACGATCTCTAGGCACATTCGGTAGCAAGAACTACCCGTTGGGCACCTTTAGTGGGAAACACAGCCCGTTGGCACACCTTTGGTGAGCAAAACAGAACATTGGCACGGTCACTAGCCACCTTCATTGGGCAAAACAAACAATTGGCAAGATGGCACCTTCGATGGGAAAAATAGTCCGTTGGGCACTTTTGGTGAGATAAACAACCAGTTGGCACACCTTCAACAGACAAAACAACCAGTTGGCAACCTTCAACGGGCAACACAGCCCATTTGTATAGTCACTAGGAACCATCGGTGCAAAAAATAGCCCCTTGGCATATCTTCAGTGGACAAACCATCCTATTGGCCGTATCGCAAGGTACTTACGGAGGGCAAAATAGCTCATTGGCATGGTCTCTAGGCACCATTTTGTTGAGCAAAATAGGTTATTGACGAGGTCACTAGGCACCATCAGTAGGAAAAACAGCCTGTTGGCACACCTTCGATGGGAAAAACATCACGTTGGCACGATGCTTAGACACCTTCGGTGGGTAAAATAGCCCTTTCGTGTGACAGCTGGTTCGCATGGTCGTTAGACATGTTTGGTGGGCACAATGGTTCGGTGGCACGATCGTTAGGCATCTATCATGGAAAAACAGCCCGTTAGCACCTTCGTTAGGCTCCTTCTGTGGGAAAAATAGCTGTTGGCAAACCTTTCATGGGTAACACAGCCCGTTGTCAAAGTCGGTAGTCCATTGGGCACCTTTAGGGAAAAAATAGTCCATTGGCACACCTACGGTAGGCAAAATAACCCGTTCGCACACATGTGGTGGGCAAAACAGCCTATTGGCAAGACTACTAGGCAACTTCGGTGGGAAAAACACCCCATTGGACACCTTCGTTGCAAACACAACCCTTTGCCACACCTTTGGTGGGAAACATAGCCTGTTAGCATAGTCACTAAGCATCTTTGGTTGCAAAAACAACCTGTTGCGCACCTTCAGTGGGAAACGCAACTCGTTGGCACACTTGTGGTGGACAAAACTACTCGTTGGCACGATTGCTAGGCACCTTTTAAGGGAAAATAGACTGTTGCACTCCTTTGATGGGAAAAATAGCTCTTTGGCAGAACTTCGATGAGAAAAACATCTCGTTGGCATCTTCGATGGGTAACACAGCTCATTGGAACACCTTCGTTGGGCAAAATAGCTTGTTGGCACGATAGTTAAGCATCTTCGGTGGGAAAAAAAGCTCATGGTCATGTTCTCTAGGCACCTTCGAGGAAACGGTCCTTAGCCACCTTCGTTGGGCAAAACAGCCCATTGGCATAGTCGCTAGACATCTTCGATCGACAAAATAGCCAGTTGGCACAGTCATTAGCTACCTTTGGCACACCTTCAGTGGGCAAAACAGCTCGTTCACATGTTCGCTAGGCAACTTTGGTGGGAAAAATTGCTCGTTGGGCATCTTTGATAGGAGTAATAGCCCATTAGTACACCTTTGGTGGGCAAAATAGCTTATTGACACGGTCACTAGGCACATTCGGTAGGAAAAACAACCTGTTGGGCACCTTCAATGGGAAGCATAGTCAGTTAGCTTATCTTTGGTGGGAAAAATAACATGGTGGCATAGTCGCTAGGCACCTTCGTTGGGCAAAAAAACCCATTAGCACATTCACTAGGCACCACCAGTGGGAAACACAGCCTATTGGCACACCTTTAGTGGGCAAAATAGCCCATTGGCACGGTAGCTAGGCAGCTTCGGTAGGAAGAACAACCTGTTGGGCAACTTTCGCGGGAAACACAACCCGTTGACTCATCTTTGGTGGGCAAAACAACACATTGGCACATCACTAGACACCATTATGGGGCAAAACAGTCCATTGGTCCCCTTTGGTGGAAAAAATACCCTGTTGTCACACCTCTTGTAGGTAATGCAACTCGTTGGCACACCTTTTGTGGGCAAAATAGCTCATTGGCATGGTCACTAGGCACAATTAGTCGCAAAAACAGCCTATTGGCACCCCTTTGGTGGGCAACACAACACGTTGTCATAGTCTTTAGGCACCTTCGGTGGGAAAAACAACCCATTGGCACACCTTTAGTCAGTTACATAGCTCATTGGCACAGTCGCTCGGCACCATAGGGGTAAAACAATTTGTTGGTCCCATTCGGTGCAAAAAATAGCCTATTGTCAAACTTTCTGTAGGCAAAACACTTGTTGGCACACCTTCAGTGTTAGAACCCACTTGCCGGAATCCAACTACTTAAACCTAAACTGTCATAACTTGTTGCTCTTAACTCCGATTTGG
>JANQBM010136432.1:0-25134 GCA_025594535.1 Erythroxylum domingense | reverse complement strand
AGTACCTGTATTAGGATTTCCATATGTACAGACTGTACACTGATGTATATACTGTTGTTTTGGAGTAATGAAAAAGGAACATTTGGTTTTCAAAAATCTTGAGTTTTACATTACTGGTTCTTGTTCTTTTAATGTATGTGATGCCATGTGGAGTTCGATAGAAATTGTACGTAGCGCTCCCTTATCTTAGGATATGTGTCGGAATGACCTACGGGGCGTCCCGATGCGTACCCTAGGGTAATGGGGTGTTACACAAAAGGTCCTGTGTTTGAATCTCCTATTAATACTTTATTAGATCGATTCTGTCATATAGGACTTTTCTAGTTCGAAACACCTGATTGACGTGATTTGCATGCTATTGTATCAATCAAAAAATTTACCTAATATACATCCAAAAGATAGCTGCCATGTGTTCCTCCTTATTCAAAAAAGAAAAAAACAATAATGCAACTAAAAGTTCGAAGAGATCACTAGGACGCATGATTGAAATAGGAAGCATTAAAGACGTATCCAAACATTTAAAACTATCATAAGAAACCTAGAAATATGTCTAAGATTTTTACCAAAAACTAAATTATGGGATCTAAAAAGGAGTATAGGTATCTATGAGACCTATTGGGAATGAAATTTCGATAAGAGTATCCAGAGGGATATCTAGGCATTTGGTTATGAACCTAGAGATATCTAAGATTTGGGAATGAAATTTTGACAAGGATCCGAAGAGACATCTAACTATTTAATTACAAACCTAGAGGAGTTATTAAAATTTAGATTGAAAATTGGGATTGGAGACCCAGAAGCACTTTCAGGTAGTTTTTATTTGTGGATTAAAGTAATCATTAAAGTTGAATAAAGTTGTTTTAAACAATTTTCGGATAATAAAAAATAAGTAAAATTTATAAAAATAAGTCAAAATATAATATAAAATAAAATACTTTATTAAAATAAACTAATAATGGCTATTATTAAATAATAAGCTAATAATAAATCTAATAATTTAAATTAAGATTGAATCTAGCATAAATTTTGAAATAATACAAAAATTATATTTTTGTATTATCATTTATTAAAGATTAATAAAAGTTGTAGTTTGTTTGAAGAAAGATAATAAAAAGATTATAACTTTATTCTAATTTTTTTAATATCCTTTAAATATACTTCTTTATAATTTAAATATTATTTTTAACATATTCTTAAATTATCTTAAACAAAATTATTTGTATGTACTAATTAATAATTCTATTTATTAAACAAATTCATAATAAAATAATAATTAGTTTTTAGTAATAATAATTTTAAATTTTCAATTAAAGTAAAAGAAGATAAATAAAGAATCTAAATTTTGAAAATATAATTTATTAATGAGATTAAATAAACTTAGCATTTTAAAGGATAAAATAGTAATTTACTTTTTAACAATAATAATTTAAAATACAATATTTAAATTAAACTATAAAGAAATAAATAAAAATATGAATTTTAAAAATATAATTTATTAATTAGGTTGTGTGAAAATTTTGAAAAGAAAAAAATTCAAAATTCAAAATTTTTTTGAAATATATCCCTTAAAAATCTAAAATCTGTGATGGTGCATTATGTCAAAACCAGAGATTCTAGGTACGCTACATGGAGTTACAAGAGGTCACCTCACGTGTAGAACGCAGAGAGGAAGAAAGTCTACTCTGTTGGGTCCCACATGTTCTCTGCGCGATCCCACGTGCGCTAGCACTTAACCGGTTGTTTTTAAGAAAATCGGCGGACTTTTCAAGAAACCGTTCAGGTTATAGTCAACTGATTTTTTTTCTACGATAGAGGTTTTAAACACAAATTAGACCGAAAATTAGGCTAATTTGTATTTATTCTGATTGAACCGGTACATCTGGTTCAGTTTTAAAATTATTAGAAATAATAGAATTATTAGAAATAAGGAATTGTATATTCCCAACTTAAAATAAACTCAATCCTAAACAGAAAATTTAAAATTTGTTTAAAATTAAAATTAATTATTTTTAATTTTATTGACCTTAATTTCTAATTTCTAATTTAAAATTTATTATATTAAATTTATTTATATTTCAATTAAATTAGAATTTATTAATTAGACTCCTTTATAATAAAATTTTTTCTTAAGTAATTAACGATCGCGTTTTAAATTAAAATTATTTATTTCAATTTGATTAAAATAAGTTAAGCTTTAATGTTGTTTAGAGAATGATAATTCTATTTAGGACTAATTAAAAAAAATCTCAAACTTTGCTCAATTTTGCAATTATAGCTCGAATTTCAAAAAGTGACAATAAAATGCTCAAACTTTTAATTTTTTCAATTCTAGCTTAACATTAGTTTCTTCGTTAAGTTTGCTACACGTGTTCTAGAAACCATAACTATTACATCATCTAATCACATAGTTAAAAAGAAGTCATTGTATAAAAATGACCTAAATCAGATTATACGGCCTCGACGATCTTAAGCTTTGATTTTTTCTTTCATTTTCAGTTTGTTCTCTTGATGTCCTGATAGTTGTACATTAGTGTGCGTTTTTTTAAGTATTTGACATATGTTTCTTGCATAATAGTTTATTATTGTTACATTTTAGGATTTATTTTGTATATTTTCGTTTAGTTTTGTAACATACCACTACCATAGGACATATGCCCGAAATTCTTGAGAATATCTTAGCACATACTCTATAGAAATGACATGTTAGAGCAGTCACATTCACTTACTATAGCATCATACACATTGGAAGTAGTCATAAAACAAAACAACTTATCTCATTTCATTAACAAAACATGTTTTACGCTGTTATGTCATTACAAACCGGTCATATATTCACATTACAAAGACCATCTGTGATCACACTGTTTAAACAAAAGATTCTACATAAAATTAAAACTATACAAAGTACTCTATCTACAATCCTCATATGACAACTGACCAAACTTTTGAGCCATATCTTGATCCAAAATGGATAGTACTAAACTTCAGTTAGCTTACTCTACTAGTAAGGTCTCCTCCCAGTACCTGAAAATCAACGTTGCAATTTTGATGAGTTTTGCGAACTTAGTGAATGAACCATCATCGATGTGTTCACTCAAAATAGAGCACATATGCATCAATAAATAACATTCAGCTCAATCAAAGTAACACTTCATTCAAAGCTATAACTCATATTTTACAATTTGCATCATAATAAAGAAGCATTTAAAAATACAATCACTTATTAAGTCATTCCAAAAGTATATTATAAATGCAAGAATATCATACAATCATTTCAGAACATAATACTCATTTATCACAATTCTTCATATCACCATCAAAGTCATAAACATTTCTCAATATCAACATAACATTGTTCAACATTCATTTGCAATCAATATCATAAACACATTTAGAGATACAAATGCAAAAGCAGATGAGACTCATTTCATTTTAACTTTGTTGTGACCGAGTGCCTATTTCACTGTCCTGTATCTGTTGTGGATATCGAGCTCTTTTCAATACTGTCCCGTATCTGTTGCAGATACCGGGCTCATTAATTGTTGAGCCTAAAGCTCTAATGAGCATAACTGAGCTTAAAGCTCTTTTCACGTTTGCTACTCCGATCACAACTCCTTTATGTGAACATGCATCATGTAATGGAATAACATAGTTCACATAATATATCATCAATCACTTTCAGTCAATAAGCACATTCAATTTTCACAGTTCATCGGATCTAAGTCCGGCATTCAACAAATAATTGAGCATTCAACATTTAGTTGAGTATCACTTATTCCATACACATTTATATTCACATTGATCATCTGACATTGGTCCAGCACTCAATAACAATATCAAATAATACTTAGTTAGTAAAATTCACATACAATGAGCACTTCCAATACAGCACTGAATAATGGTCTCCTTAGACAATTGATGTCCGAAATTATCATAATCAAACTAGTAGCAGTTTAATATATAAAAAATTAAACAAGTGCAATTCAAGCATAGTGAGATACATCTAAGTCAATTCACTACACGTATAATTCAAACAGAAAAAAATATAATTGAATTGACACATCTAGGTTAACTCTCGGTTTACTCCAGAGAGCTTATTGCCTAGACGTCCTGGCAACGTCTGGATGTGCTCAATCTATTTGCTCTCCTATAACAGGCAATCACACATTTACACATTACTTCTTTGCACCTATCACAAAAGTACTCACTTATGCACATATGTATGTGTTATGTATGATGTATGTTCAATGATAATTCATTTTTATATTTATATCCTCAATCATCATCTTAAACATATCATTCATTTATTTACTCGTTCAAGCATCATTCTAGATTCAATTCAAGCTTCATTCAAGCCTTAAAGCATCATATAAAAGTACCTACCCATTTGTTTTTCAAAACCATACCTAAAAGAAGCATATTTGATGTTTAACAAATTCCCATGTTCCATTTTTTCCAACTTTGTTTTTAGGTCAGTTTTGTATGACAATTATTGCCTAGAAAATGAGGTATTTAGGTAACACCTTCTTCTAAACAAATGTTTCTATATGTATTAAGTTTCATAAGAAGCAATAATCATTCAATTTTGTTTCTGCTTACTTGAGTTATGCTCAAAAAACCACAGACTATACACTTTAAAATTTTTGGCTAGTGCATGATTGAAGAATTAGTACACTCCAAATTGTGAAACTTATATCTCTTAATTCCGATATAAGAAAATTACAAACTTTATACCAATAGAAAGATAAGAGAATAAGATACAAATTTTATGAAGAAAACTTTGTTTGATTCGGCCTAAATCAATACAATGTATTTGATAAAAATAGGACACGATTTCAGTCAAGGGTAGTGCTCCAGCCTATTCCAGAACTCAAATACAAGCTAAATTTCTAAACCCTTGGAGAAAAAATTCAAATTAGATTCATTAATTTTGTATCCATATGTCTCTAGTTTAATCTGAATTAAAAATCATCCCATTTGGATATATAGAGATCAAGATATAGCTAAAATACTGATGCATGTTCAATAGAACCTCTACAGCTAACATACACCTTAAACTAATCTATCCTTAAACAATCACCAAAATCTTACTATCAAAGCAACACATAAAGAACAACATGTTACTTACTTGTTTACCTTAAAAGCCTCTTCAATCCATCAAGTTGACCTAACCCTTGAAGCTTGTAAGATCATCCCAAAACCAAGGTGGAATAGGTTGAGTTTTCAACAACAAGATGAAGACAACAAATGGTTTGAGAGGCAAGTGCAAATTTTTGGCAACACTTTATGTTGTGAAGGTTGGATGTGGGTGTCATATGAAAGAATAAAGAATAAAGAAGATGGCATGTAACGAAAATGAAGAGAAAATGGTTTTCTTGGATGTAAGGGTCGTTGATTAAAGGTGTATAAAATGTATGGCAAGTATTGTGAGACTTGTCATAACATTTGTCATTTAAAGAGCCATATTATGTGTCTTTGCCCTATACTCCCAATTGTCACTCCATAACTAGTTCATTTTTCATTTAATTACTAGGCCATGTGTCATCAACTATACCACCATTTATCACTCATGGAGTCAAGTCATTTGTCACTATATTATTAACGCCACATGTCACCATTTCATAGGCCTAACCAACCTAAATTTTCATGTATCAATTTGTCTTGACATTTAATATTTTTCCTAGAATAGATGCGTATAACACTTAATCAATCACCCAATTGTAACAATAAATTCCCAATTCACTAATTTTATTCCATCCAAAAACAAAATTCTAGACATAAATAATACACACAATCTTGCAACACATCATACTTATTTAAAATCTTTCATACCCTGAAATTAGTCAATTGAGTGCACATACTATCTTTGTAATGTGTAACAAAATAGAATTCGTGTATGAATGCTAATGTTATGCATGTATATGCAATGCTTGATCCAGGATTCTAACCCTAAACAAGTTCCAGAGACCGGATGTTACAAGTTTGATTTTCATTGTTGTTCTGCTATGGTTGATATTAATTTAAGGCAAGAAATGACTATTTTAATGTAGGAATGGAGGTTAGCAACTTTGAGATTAAGCTAGAGATCAAAAGAGGAGAAGATAAGAGCAAGCATTCTGATGCAAGAACCCACGATCGTGGGAATAATGCCAATTCCCACGATTATGGGATGTCTAATCTGAGAACATATGACTATATAAGATAATAAACTCCCATGGATGGGGGGGACGTAAGACCTCTTTGTAGAATTGCTTCCTTGAGTTAAAAACCCAGGTTTGGAGTCTTGAGAAAGGTGGAGATTCAAGGATCATCAATCATAATTGAGAAAAGAGCTTACTAACGTCAAAATTTCCAGATTCTGGCAAAGAAGAAGAGAAGTACTTTTTATTTAATTTTCAGTTGTTTTATCTTTTCTAGTCATTGTATGACGTAATATTCAATTGTTAGGGATGTTATAGATACCATGACTGGCTGATTTATTTTTAGGGATTACTTTTGAATTATCTTGTTAAACTCTTATTTTATTAATTTGAATAAAAGATGTTTTTGATGAGTGTTAAATACATTTATATCTTGTAATAGATCAAGAGATTGAGTAGGGTAATATGTGTAGGATTGTACAACAAAATTTGGCATTCTATAGACGTACGTTCATTAAGTTAATTGATTAGTTGAAAGATAGATCTTGGCTAAATTAATTGATCACCTATAGGATAACTTAATAACTAGTTAAATTGGTGGATTGATTTTATAGATTGGGAGGTCGCTTAATCATTTTCATTTAATTTGATTAGGGATAATTAATTACACCTTGAGAGAGGGTAGTTAATACATTTGAACATTTTAGGTGAGACACAATTCAATTAATAAAATAGGAGGGAGACAAGATGGAAAAAGTGACCTCTAGTTGTTGAAATCTTGAATTCCAATTTTCTGTATTTTGGTATTATCAATTATTCATTGTTAGTCATTTAATTTTAATTTAATTTTTCAATTTATTTCCATAAAACAATTTCGATTCTTAAGCAAAGATTGATATGAATTAAGAAGAACAATGTAACACCCCACTACTATAAATTATATACCGAAACACCCTGAGGACATTCTAGTATATAATCTATAATAATGATGTGTTAACTATCACACCTGCACTTATAACATGGCAATATATCCAACTCAATCATGGCATCACCTATGTTTGTAAAAGTCACAAAACACAATAATTAAAAACCTCAACTTGTCATTGCATTAATACATATAGCTTACAAAACTTTATAACAAAAGTTCTACAAGACATAAGTAAACTACTTAAAAACAAAATCAACTCCTCAAGCGCCAGCTGATAGACCTTTGATCCATAACTTAATCCCAAAGAGTGCTTCTGAGAATCTTAGAATCTAAGTCTCTTGTCTCGTACCTGTAAAATCACATTGCAAATTTTGGATAAGTTTTTGCAAACTCAATGAGAGACCCATCATTGATGATCTCACTCCAGGCACACACAGATATCATACAACCAATCATATTCACAACATTTTCTATCAAAATAAGGCATAAAGTATGTCATACAATTCACATACCTTCTTTCAGAATTTGAACCCCAATCAATCACAACTTCATAAAGAATTCACATTCATAAATTTCACAATCATAATATTCAAATTCAGATGCATATGAGACTCTCGATTCGTTATTATTTGTTGTGATCGAGTGCCTTTCAGATACAGTACATATATTGGTCCATTAGGCTCAGTTAGAATAGAAATCACGGAGTAGCACTCTACATGCAAAATACGAGCTTATAACTCTTTCAAGTGGCTACTCTGATCACAACACCTTTATCTGAGCATGCATTTTATGAAATGCATAAAATAACAGAATATGCCATTAATGAAATTCATATATAAAGCAAAAATAGAACCTCATAATTCATTGGACCTCAATTCGAAATTCATCTGTCATTGAACATTCAGAATTTAGAGGCAACATATTTCATTCAATTGTAAGATGCAAGTATAACACTTTCAATACATTCCCAACTATTAAACTCCTCAAACCTTTAAGTATGGAATTCATGTTCAGATCGCAAACAGTTCAATAACTGAAAATGAAGCAAAATAAAACAAACAATCAATCCTAGGAAGATCATCTAGGTTGACTCATAGATGCTCCTTTTGCCTTGATGTCCCGGCAATATCTTGACGTTGTCACTCAATGTGATCCTTTGTAACATCATACAAACACATATCACAATTTTGCACAATTAAGAATTTATTAATGTACATTCATGTATACTGAATATTTATAATGCATGTTCATGACAATTCTGGGTTCCTTATTCAATAATCTTATCACAAAATTCTTTCATACAATAATACTCAATTGATCAATTCAGATTTGTCTAAAAAGATACTTTTGAGTCTACTTTGCATGATTATTAACATTAGGAAAATGAAGTAATTTGGCAACACTTCCTTCTAGGAAATTGTTTTCCCATGTCTTCAGTTTCTAATGACTCTAAGATCATCCAATTTGATTCATTATTCTATGAGTTATGTTCACAATATCACGGACTATGTATAATTGGACTTTTGGCTAGTTCATGATCATAACCTCAAATTATACAACTCATATCTTTCAACTTAGATATCCAAAAATTACAAACTTAATACCAATTGAAAGATAAGAGAATGAAATACAACTTTTTTTAAGATAATTTTATCTAATTCGGCTCTATCAATGAAGTTTATTCAATATCTACAGGATATGATTTCTGTCTCGGGTAGTACTATAGCCTCAGTCAAGACTCAATTTTAAGCCATATTTTGAAATATTTACAGACAGAATTAAACTTAGACTTCTTCAAGAAAGTTGTATCTGTATGACTCTAATTTAATCTGAATTAATAATCAAATCAATTAAAAATATAAAGATCAAGATATACTCAAAATACCGAAGTATGTTCAATGAAAACATTCAAGTTCACTTCATCATTTTCATCCTAAATTAATCAATCAAATCTTGCACTAATGACTTCATCTGGATATATATTTTTATGGAGAGGAAGAAAAGTGTGTTATGAGTTTTTCGGTTCAAAAATCAAGTCATTTGGAGGTCGGAAGAAGAAGTTATAGCAAAACGAATGAAGGGTGTTTAAAACTGTCAAACAGCATCGTGCACTACCTTTTATTCCAACTTCTCCCAGCTCTTCCCAAAATAGACCTTCGAGTCAATTTTCATGGTCATTTTGACAAGGAATATGAAGGATTTGGGCAAAATATTCTTCTAAAAAATTATTCCTTTATGCCTTAAGTTTATAATGAAGCTAATGTCATGCAATTTCGTTCAGTATTCTGCAGGTTATACTAAAAACGATACAGACCATTCCCAAACCACGATAGACTCCTAAAGTCAACTTCAAGCTAAAATGTGAAACTCTTAGAGATAGAATTAAATTTATATTTCTTCATAAAAATGTAGTTCTATGTCTCTAGGTTACTCTAAATCAAACTCCATCTAAATTGGATATTTAAAGGTCAAGTTATACCTTAAATACAGAACTATGTTCAGTGAAGTACTTCATATAATATACTCTAGCTCACTTCAAACTTTCATCTGGGTATTTATATCTCTGAATCTGCTTCTTCCTTCACCACCCACACATGCATCAACACCATTTATGAATTCAACAATCCACAAGCATGAAAATGTACTACATTTACGCATGCATCCAGTTACAAACATTAAAACATGCATAAAACTTACTTGACTAAGCTTCTCTCTTTCCTCTCTCTTCAGAAATTTTCCAAAACTTAAAGAAGCAAACAGCTATTCCGGTGATAAATGAACAAGGGATTTAGCCACAATCCAAACCTCTAACGACAGAAAAATTCACAAGGTGTAACCTTGATAGATTATCCAAAAGCTAATAGATGCAAATGGGCAGATATGTTTTTGGTGATGGTGAAAAGAAGAAAGGAGATGGTGCTTTCGGTGGAGACTAAACAAAAGAGCTGAAGAAAATTTCTTATAAGCAAGTGGCCCAATTTGTCCTCAAAATTCTTACCTAAGAATTTTGTCTTCGAAATTCTTACCTAAGCTAATAGAAGGTAAGGCTAACTTATAAGCAAGTGGCCCAATTTGTTCAATTATCTCATACAGGCCAATGTACCTTAGGCTTAACTTATCTTTCTTACCAAACCTCAACACACCTCACCAAGGTTATACTCTTAGAAATACTTTATCTCCCACCTAATAATCCATATCTCGCCTATGTTGATCCACAAAACTCTTCTGTCGGTATTGTGCCATTTTAATTCTACTTCGGATCAACAGTATCCGGAATTAATTCTGGGACTTCAACAATCCTTAGACCCTCTTCATCCCAATATAGAGTTAAATGACACTTCTTGCCATACAACGCCTCATAAGGAGCCATACCGATACTACTGTGATACTAATTGTTATAAACAAATTCAATCAGAGCTATACACATGTCCCATGTTCCTTGAAACTCCAAAACGCAAGTTCTGAGCATATCCTCAACAATCTTAATAGTCCTCTCATTCTGACCATCTGCTTGAGGATAAAATGCAGTGCTGAAATTTAGTTTGGTACCCAAAACTGCCTGTAAGCTACCCAAAAATCTTGAAGTAAATATGGGATCCCGGTCCGACACAATGGATACTAGAATCCTATGTAATCTCACTACTTCATTCACATATTTCTGATCTAATTGATCTAGTGAGTTACTCTCTGTCATTGGCAAGAAATAAGTCGACTTGGTCAATCAATCAACAATGAACCAAATGGCATCATGTTGCCTCGAAGTCTTTGGCAAACCTATTACAAAATCCATCTTGATTCTCTCCCATTTTCACTCCGGGATAGGCAATGACTGTAACTTACCAAATGGGGCCTGATGCTCTGCTTTAATCTGTTGGCAAGTCAAACATTTTGCCAGATAGTTAGCCACTTACCTCTTCATCTCTGGCCATTAAAAAGATTGATTCAACGTGTTATACATCTTGGTAGTACCAGGATGTATAACATAAGCTGCCACGTATGCTTCGTCTACAATCTCCTTTCTCAAATCGTCAACATCGGGTACACACAATCTCTGTTTCAACTATAATATATCATCTCTCATTTCAAATTCAGAATGTGGATTCACTTTCAACTTCTCATTTAACTTCGCAATCTCTGGATCTTTACACTGGGCTTTCCTGGTTCTCTCATATAATACTGGTCTTAGCTTCAATGTAGCTATCAATGTCTCATCTTGTCCCAAGTTTAACTTAACATTCAGTGCTCTTAATTGAACTAGGTTAGGCAGAATCGATATTTGTACTTGAGCCACACTACTATTTGACTTCCTACCTAATGCATCTGCTACTACATTAGCTTTACCAGGATGATACTCAATTGTGCAATCATAATCTTTTAACAATTCTATCCACCATCTCTGTCCCATAATTATCTCCATTTGGCTCAACAGATATTTCAAACTTTTATGATCAGTAAATACCTGAAAAGTTCCACCATACAGGTAGTGCTTCCAAATCTTTAAAGCAAATACTACTGTAGCCAATTCCAAATCATAAACTAGATAATTGAACTCATGAGACCTCAACTATCTCGATGTATATGGTATTACCCTTCCATACTACATTAGGACACATCCTAACTCCAGGTGTGAAGCATCACTGTACACTATATATCCTACAGATCCAGATAGAATAGCTAATTCCGATACTATAGTTAACTGATGCTTTAGCTCCTCAAAGCTTCGCTGACAATCATCATTCCATTTGAAAGGCATATTGGTTCTCAAAAGCTTTGTCGGAGGGGCTGAGATTAGTGAAAACCCCTCGAAAAACTTTCTATAATAACCAGTTAATCCAAGAAAACTTCGAATCTCTGCCACATTTCTTGGAGCTTCCCACTTCATCACTGCTTCTATTTTCTTTGGGTTTACTGGTATACCTTTTCCAGACACAATATGACCTAAGAATACTACTTGATCAAGCTAAAACACACACTTACTCAACTTGGCACATAACTGTTTCTCCTTCATTATCTGTAGAACCAATCTCAGATGTTCTGTATTTTCCTCTTTACACTTCGAATACACTAAAATATCATCAATAAACACAATCATAAAGTGATCTAAATAATGTTGAAATACATTATTCATCAGGGCCATAAAAGCTGCTGGGGAATTAGTCAGTCCAAATGGCATCACCAAAAACTCGAACTGCCCATATCTTGTTCTAAATGCACTCTTTGATACATCAACCTTAACTATTTTCAACTGATAATATCCCGATCTCAAATCTAACTTTGTGAACACCTGAGCTCCCCGTAACTGATCAAAAAAATCATTAATTCTCGGAAATGGATACTTATTCTTAACTATTACCTGATTTAACTGTCGATAATCAATGCACAATCTAAGAGTTCCATCCTTCTTCTTCACAAATAATACTAGAGCTTTCCAAGTTGACACACTGGGTCTAATAAAACCCTTATCTAACAACTTCTGTAACTGGATCTTCAGTTCCACATGTGCCATCCTATATAGACGAATTGATATAGGAGCAATACCTGGAACAAGATCAATGGTAAACTTCGTCTCCCTTTTTAGGGGTAATTCCAGTAGTTCAGTAGGAAACATATCTAAAAATTCCCTAATAATAGGAATATCCTGAATGATTTGTTCATTCTAAGTATCAATTACGTGGGCCAGATAAGCCTCACATCTACTTCAAATCAATCTCAAAGCACTTATGAATGAAATTAGTCAGGTTGGTATTGCCTGACCAACTCCTTGAAACACCACTATCGACTGATTAGGGGATTCAAGAACTACCTCCTTAGTATAACAGTTCATCACTTCCGTATGATCAGTAAGCCAATACATGCCTAAGATAAGGTCTATCTCTCTACTTTGCAATATGATCAAATCAGCTTCTAACTCTGCCTGATCAATCCGGACTAGGCACCTTTTATATACCTCACCAATCACTGTTGTGATACCCACTAGAGTACTTACCACTAAACCAGTATTTAACATTTCTCTTTTACAATGTAATCTAGATGCCAGATGTGGTGTGATGAATGAATGAGTAGATCCTGGATCTACCAATACAAATGTTTCAAAATTAAAAACATTCAACACATCTGCTACCACATCTGGGGAGTTTTGCGCCTCCTGTCTAGTAATGGCATAAACCCTGGCCTGAGACTGCAGCTGGTTACTGCGTACCTCGGTCCTAACACTAGGCCCTGCTGACTGAGTTTTGCCTCTACCTTTGCCTCTATGTCCAGAACTGATAGCTCTACTCTGCTGTACAGTATTCTCAATCACTGTTCCTCCTTTCATTACAGATTGTGGCCCTAAAGTCTCGGGACAATCTCTGATCTAATGCTCCATAGAACCACAATGGAAACAAGCTCCCGATAACCTCCAACACTGACCGCCATGCTTCTTACCATAATATTCATAATCAGGCATCTGTTGTGACTATCCTCTTGACACTGATCCAGATCCTTTACCTCTATCTGTCTGAATAAATCCACCTCTTGGTTTAAATCCTGATTGTCTTAATCCAGTCTAGAATTGAGACGATCGATTCTGGCATTTACTGATGCTTCTGCCAGAATTAGCCTGATATTCAACCTGTCTCTTCCCTTAAACTCTAATTTGTACTCTCCCTGACCATCTTTTAATAACTGCTCAATTCTGAGTGAGGTTACTCACAGTTCTGTGAAACTACCCAAATTAGAAAGAGCTAACCTTGTTTTGATCTCCATGTTCAACCTATTCTCAAACTGTCTACATTTGTCTTCTTCAGTTGGGGTCATTACGGTTGCATACCTCATTAACTCATTGATTCTTATCTCATATTATGCCATTGTGAGTCTGCCTTCCTTCAGATCCATAAATTCTTTCATTTTTCTACCTAGATAAATCTTAGGCATATAATTCTCTTCAAGCACCCTCAGAAAATCCTCCCACGTCAAACCACAAGGTCTGGTGGTACTGCCCGGAATAGTCTTCCACCACTGGTATGCTAGACTTTGTAACAATGAGACCGCATATTCGAACCTCTCATCAGCCTCACAGTCCATCTGATCGAATACTCTTTCAGTTCTCTCTAGCCACCCTTCTCCTCCAGCAGGGTTTGTACTTCCTTAGAAGTCCACAACCCCATGTTTTCTCAGTTTATCATATCTTTTTTCTCGCCTCCCCAGAATTCTCGAAGGCATTTGTGAAAACTCAGGTACAGGAGACTCCCTATTGACTCCTACAGATTCTATGTCAGCTGACTCTCCATCTTGATCTCCTATGACAGGTAACCTATAACAAAAAATAGTTGGGATTATTATCTGAATCTCTTACTCAAAGCATGTCTTAATGTCTATATATGTCCCTATAGATGCCAAACCATGCTCTGATACCAAAAACTTGTAACACCCCACAACCACAAATTATATACCGGAACACCCTGAGGACATTCCAGTATATAATCTCTAATAATGTGTGTTAACTATCACACCTGCACTTATAACATGGCAATATATCCAACTCAATCATGGCATTACCTATGTATGTAAAAGTCACAAAACACAATAATTAAAAACCTCAATTTGTCATTGCATTAATACATAGTAGCTTACAAACCTTTATAACAAAAGTTTTACAAGATATAAGTAAACTACTTAAAAATAAAAACAACTCCTCAAGTGCCAGCTGACAGACCTTTGATACATAACTTAATCCTAAAGAGTGCTTATGCGAATCTTATAATCTATGTCTCCTATCTCGTACCTGTAAAATCACGTTGCAAATTTTGGATGAGTTTTTGCAAACTCAATGAGAGACCCATCATTAATGATCTCACTCCAGGCACACACAGAAATCATACAATCAATCATGGTCACAACATTTTCTATCAAAATAAGTCATAAAGTATGTTATACAATTCATATACCTTCTTCCAAAATTTGAACACCCAATCAATAACATCTTCAGAAAGAATTCACATTCATAAACTTCATAATCATAATATTCAAATTCAGATGCATATGAGACTCTCGATTCGTTATTATTTATTGTGATCGAGTGCCTTTCAGATATAGAACAGATACTGGCTCATTGGGCTTAGTCAGAACAGAAATCACAGAACAACACTCTACATGCAGAATACTGAGCTTATAACTCTTTCAACTGGCTACTTTGATCATAACGTCTTTATTTGAGCATGCATTTTATGAAATGCATCAAATAACAGAATAAGCCATGAATGACATTAACATATGAAGCACAGACAGAATGTCATAGTTCATCAGACCTCAATCTGACATTCAACTTTCTTTAAACATTCAGAATTCAGAGGCAACATATTTCATTCAATTGTCAGATGCAAGTATAACACTTCCAATACATTCCCAACTATTAAACTCCTCGGACCTTTAAGTCTGAAATTCATATTCAGATCGCAAACAGTTCAATAACTGAAAATTAAGTAGAATAAATCAAACAATCAATCCTAGGAAGATCATCTAGGTTGACTCACATATGCTCCTTTTAGCTTATTGCCTTAATGTCTTGGCAATATCTTGACGTTGTCGCTCAATGTGATCCACTATAACATCATACATACACACATCACAATTTTGCACATTTAAGAATTTATTAATGTACATTCATGTATACTGAATATGTACAATGCATGTTCATGACAATTCTGGGTTCCTTATTCAGTAATCTTACCACAAAATTCATTCATACAATAATACTGACTGTGTATAATTGAACTTTTGGCTAGTTTATGTTCATACCCTCAAACTATACAACTCATATCTTTCAACTCAGATATCCAAATTTTACAAACTTAATAAAAATTGAAAGATAAGAGAATTAAATACAACTTTTGTGAAGATACTTTAATCTAATTCGGCTTCTATCAATATAGTTTATTTAATATCTACAGGACATGATTTCTGTCTCAGGTAGTACTACATCCTCAGTCAAGACTCAATTTCGATCCACATTTTGAAATTTTTATAGACATAATTAAACTTAGACCTTTTCAAGAAAGTTGTAGCCGTATGACTATAATTTAATCTAAATTAAGAATCAAATCATTTAAAAATCTACAGATCAAGATATACTCAAAATACTTAAGCATGTTCAATGAAAATATTCAAGTTCACTTCCTCATTTTCATCCTAAATTCATCAATCAAATCTTTCTAGAATGAATTCAGATGGATATATATTTTTATGGAGAAGAAGAAAAATGTGTTATGAGGTTGTTTATTCAAAAATCAAGTTATTTGGAGGTTGGAAGAAGAAGGTATAGCCAAAAGAATGAAGGATGTTCAAAATTGTCAAACAACATCGTGCACTACCTTTTATTCCAACTTCTCCCATCTCTTCCCAAAATAGACCATTGGGTCATTTTTTTATGGTCATTTTGATAAGGAATATGAAGAATTTAGGCAAAGCGTTATTCTGAAAAATTATTCCTTTATGCCTTAAGTTTATAATGAAGCTAATTTCATGCAATTGCATTAAGTGTTCTGCAAGTTATACTAAAAAGATACAAACTGTTCCTAAACCACGATAGACTCCCAAGGTCAACTTCAAGCTAAAATTTGAAACTCCTAGAGACAGAAATAAAATTCTATTTCTTCATAAAAAATGTATTTCTATGTCTCTAGGTTACTCTGATTCAAACTCCATCTAATTTGGATATTCACATAACAAGTGATGCACTAAATACAGAACTACGTTTAGTGAAGTACTGCATATAACATACTCCAGCTCACTTCAAACTTTCATCTGGTTATTCATATCTCTAAATTTGCTTCTTCCTTCATCACCCACACATGCATCAACACCATTTACGCATGCAACAATCCACAAGCATGAAAATTTAATCCATTTATGCATGAATCCAGTTACAAACATTAAAACATGTATAAAACTTACTTGACTAAACTTCTCTCTCTTTTCTCTCTCTTCAGAAATTTTTCCAGAGCTTAAGAAGCAAACAACTGGTTTCAGTGATAAATGAAAAAGGGATTTAGCCACAATTCAAACCTCTAATGAAAAAAAACTTTGGTGTAACCTTGATAGATTATCTAAAAGCTAATAGATGAAAATGGGCAGATATGTTTTTGGTGATGGTGAAAAGTAGAAAGGAGATGGTGCTTTTGGTGGAGACTAAACAAAAGAGTTGAAGAAAATTTCTTACTCAAAGATAACTTAGGTGGCTTCATCACACAATGCCACATGTCACTCTTTCATGAAGCCCATTTGTCGTCAATGTAAGGCTACCACTTGTCACTTATCTATTGGTCCACATGTCACACACTAAGAGGTCCATTTCTTACTCCATAATTTGTCTCTTAATTTCTTTATTTTTCTTAATCTAAAATACCTCAAATTTTTGATAAATCTCTAAAATATTTGAAATGTCTCCAAAAATATGAAAAAAATTCTATTGCACACCAATTTAACTATCTAAGACATTTAATCCAAAATTCACAAAAAATTCCAAAATAATAACTATTATCAATATTTTAATACATACCAATTTAATTATCCAAAATTCACACTTTAATCACATTAAAAATTCATTTATACCCAAAAAAATGTCGATAAATGCATGTACAATTATTTCATGAATGACAACATTATTCACATGCATGTGTATGCCATATAATGCATGAAATGCATTTCTAAAGTCTCAACAAATTCTTATTTATAAAGCATCCTAGGGTTTTAACCCTAATCATGGGATGTTACAATTCTCCCCTCCTAAAAAATAATTTCGTCCCTGAAATTCTTACCTGATCCATGAAACAATTGAGGGTATTCCTTTCTCATATGTTCTTCTATTTCCCAAGTTGCTTCTTCATTTGAATGGTTTCTCCAAAGTACTTTCACCATTGGGATCATTCGATTTCTCAATTGTTTATTCTAATAGCCAATTATCTTAACTGGTTCTTCAACATAACTCAGGTCAATAGAAACTTCAATTTTCTGAGTCAATATCACATGAGTTGAATCCCACCGATAACTCCTAAGCATACTCATATGAAACACAATATGTATCTGTGCCATTTTAGAAGGTAAGGCTAACTTACAAGCCAGTGGCCCAATTCGTTCAATTATCTCATACAGACCAATGTACCTCGGGCTTAACTTACCCTTCTTACTAAACCTTAACACACCTCGCCAAAATGATACTTTTAGAAATAGTTTATCTCCCACCTGATATTCTATATCTCGCCTATGTTGATCCACAAAACTCTTCTGTCGGTCTTGTTCCATTTTAATTCTACTTTGGATCAACTTCACTTTATCAATAGTATCCTGAATTAATTCGGAGCCTTCAATAATCCTTAGAACCTCTTCATCCTAATATAAAGGCAAACGACACTTCCTACCATAGAACGCCTCATAAGGAGCCATACTGATACTACTGTGATACTAATTATTATAAGCAAATTCAATCAGAGCTATATAAATGTCCCATGCTCCTTGAAACTCCAAAACGTAAACTCTGAGCATATCCTTAACAGTCTTAATAGTCCTCTCACTCTGACCTTTCGTTTGAGGATGAAATGTAGTGCTGAAATTCAGCTTGGTACTCAAAGCTACCTGTAAGCTACCCTAAAACCTCGAAGTAAATCTGGGATGCCAGTCCGACACAATGGACACTAGAATCCTATGTAATCTCACTACTTCATTCACATATTCCTGAGCTAACTGATCTAGTGAGTTACTCTCTCTCACTGGCAAGAAATGAGCCAACTTGATCAATCTATCAACAATGACCCAAATGGCATCATGTTGCCTTGGAGTCTTTGGCAAACCCATTATAAAATCCATCGAGAATCTCTCCTATTTCCACTCAGGAATAGGCAATGACTGTAACTTACCAACTGGGGCCTGATGCTCTGCTTTGATTTGTTGGCAAGTCAAACACTTAGCCAGATAGTTAGCCACTTGCCTCTTTATCCCTTGCTACCAAAAAGATTGATTCAACATGTTACACATCTTGGTAGTACCAGGATGAAGTAAATCACACGTTAGTATAGAAATTACGTATAATATAAGATATACATAAGAAGAGGGGTTGAATTGTGTATCCTTTTCTCGAATACAAATTCTTCAATTTTTCTTGATAAGAATTTCTCTGACTTGTTAAAAGACTATCATAAAAATTATTATGAAATGAATCGCAAATAACTTCTATATACTTGTTTAAGAAAAAAATATATTAAGTTGAGAAATAGAGAATAGAAACTGTGATTTTATACTGGTCCACCCCAAACCATGGGCTACGTCCAGTCCTCAGAATTCTTCTGAGTATTTACTATACTTCAACAAATTACAAGTATTCTTTCTTTCTTCTTGAGCCTCTTCAGGTCTCGTACACCAAGTATTCTTTTTTCACTATTTTAGCCTCTCCAAGCTCTTACCCTTTTCTTTCTCTCACTAGAAAGATATCGCGAGCTATTGTTACAGTAGTTTAGCTCTACAGTATCGCACTATAGAATTTTTAAGTATACACTTGAACGCTCAAAAGTTATAGAATCAAAGTTCTCTCTAAAAAGTTATTTAGTCTTCTACTATGACCAATATTTATAGCCTAAGTCTCCAACCACTTCTTTGAATCTTGATAACTGCTTCTTGATTCTTGATTCTTGACAACCGCTATTTAGTTAAGTTCTGTAACTAACTCCAACTAACTAACTGCTCGACGAACTTGCACATCTTTTGCTTTGTATCTTCTGTGATTCCTTTTGTATTTTTACTTCTTCTGTCTTCTACTTCTTCTGTGTTTTGTTTCTTCTGTGTTTCGACTTCTTTTGTCTTCTACTTCTTTTGTGTTTTGTTTCTTCTGTGTTTCGACTTCTTCTATCTTCTACTTCTTCTGTGTTTTGTTTCTTCTGTGTTTTGACTTCTTCTGTCTTCTATTTCTTCTGTGTTTTGTTTCTTCTATGTTTCGACTTCTTTTGTCTTCTACTTCTTCTGTGTTTTGTTTCTTCTGTGTTTCGACTTCTGCCTTCTACTTCTTCTGTGTTTTATTTCTTCTGTGTTTTGACTGCTTTTGTCTTCTACTTTTTCTGTGTTTTGTTTCTTCTGTGTTTCGACTTCTTCTGTCTGCTACTTCTTCTGTGTTTTGTTTCTTCTGTGTTTCGACTTCTTCTGTCTTCTACTTCTTCTATGTTTTGTTTCTTCTGTGTTTTGACTTTTTCTGTGTTTTGTTTCTTCTATGTTTTGTTTCTTCTGCACACTTAACACACTCATCAAGCTAGTTCATTTATTTCTAACATTATTATTATTTGATTGTCATCAAAACTAATTATCGTAAAGCCCTCCTGACTTAACAATCTCCACCTTTTTTATGATAAGAAATAATCATAATTTAGGAAAATAAGATTGAATGAACTATTTTTATTCAGATAATGAATAAGGAATAAGAACAAAATACACATATACTATCATCTTCTTCCTTTTTCTTCTGCTTCTTCTTCTTTTCCTTCTGTTTCTTCTGTTCTTCTCCCCCTTATATTTTTCTTCTTTCTTCTTCAATTTACTTTTCTCCCCCTTTTCTTCTCTTCTTCTCCCCCTATTTGTTATTAATTAAAAAGGTTTTCTCAGATGCTGCATGATTTCAGAAAATATTTGTTGCATGTCAGTCCTAATCAACTTGAGGTCTTCTTCTACTGTCACCCGTAGATAAGCTACTTCCTCATGTAGATCACCAATGGAGTCCCTCAAATCATCCACCTTAGTATGAATTTCTTCAATCTCCTTCACTAAGGCTTCTCGACTCCACTGTTCAGAATGACTAACTTCTTCCATCCCAATTGTAGGAACTTATTGAGATGTACTCGATGGATAGAAGTTTGGTTCATTATATGTTTATGAAGGTACATAATCAAATTCAATGATTTTTAACATGGGAGGTTTGAAAAATTGTTTTCCATCTGGGAGATCAAGGTCATCAGGCTTTGGTAGTTTTGGTATTGGTTTGCCAAGAAGGTGAAGGACATCTTTGATTGATGGTATAGAACTTAAAGGTCTAAGGTGGATAAGTAGGTTCACAAAGGTTTCTAAGTTGAAACTGATACCTCCGACCATGATAGTTCTGAACCGTCCTTTAGTCACCCTTCCAACTACCTGAGAAGTTGCGTCTGTGGAGAAGCGTCCACAATGACTTCCTGATGCCTTTGAAATGTGGTGTGAAACATAGATGCCTCTTGGTTGTTCTACATTGCATGCATCATCTATGCTTCTCACAACTTCTTGTATCTGTTCATCTGTAAGATCACCTGTTCTTCCTTCAGAGTACATCTTCTATTTCCCTTTTTTTACATTGCGTACAATGTCTACAGCTCTAGGTTGCACATCAGGTACAATCTTGATCAGTGTTCTACCTGTAACTGGGTAGATGGTATATCAATCCTTTGACATCTTCAAAAGATATGGTTCTAATTTTTCATCACTCAGAATCCCATATAATCTTCTCTCTTCATGATTCAGAAGATGTATAGATCGATTGTTGACCAAGATAGGTTCAACTTGTACCTTGATTATCCTTTGCACAGGTTTTCTTATTATGATTGAGCTTCTACTTCTCGCAGATACAATTTTTTCTATCACCTTCATTTTTAAGTCCTCTTTTCTGATAGGACCAAGAGAATCAACTGATTTTTCTTTCTGATTACCACCAGTTGAAGTATTCTCTTTCTGACTGGTCATCAACTTCTTATTTTCTTCCACCAGTCTAAAAGGTTGTTGTGGTTGGGGTCTTTTCTTCTTAAACTCCAACTTCCTCTTAATCTCGGTCTCTTTTGTTAACTTTGGTTGCTGTTGTTGCAAGATTGAGACCTAAGACCTAGTAGCCTGAGGTGCTTTTCCTACCTTCTCAGAATTTTCACCATGAATTAATTCTTTTCCTCTCTTCTACTCTTTTTATCGAAGAGTTAATAATCTTGGAGATCTTCTGGATTTCTTAATTTGTTCAATATCAAGTGTCTCTCCTTTTCTTTTCAACGACACTTATTTCTCAAATAAATGCACCTGGCTTCCTTCTTTTTGTAAAATCGTCTTGTCTTTAACTGCTACCTCAGATGATTTATTTCTCTTTTCTTCTGAAAGCATTCTTCCTGAGGGTTGAGGTTTCTTCCTCTCTGTGGGAGTAACATTTCCACTACGTCTAATTGTGCGCTCCCCCTCAATCCTTGCTTTTTTAATAGAAATTGTCTCCTCCTTTTCTTGGGTTTTCAATCCCATTCTACATATAGTGGAAGCATTTATAATTCTTTTGATATTCATCTTCACTCTGTTTCCTCTGTCCAGAAGAATTCTAGAATCTCTAAAGCCTCTTGTTAACATCATGCCATATGGTAAGGCATTGGAATCCCTCTTTGTCTTCATCATATACCCCAAAATTAGGTGTGTAAGATTTATTGGCTGATGGTTGAGAAGATAGAATATATATTGTTCATAAATATTTGTTACAACATTCTTCAATCATGTTCTTGGTAAAATATAGTGAAAAAGTATTGTATGTAAAACCTAAGCCTTCGGAGCAAGATTTGCTGCCTTCTTGTCCTTTGGGTCACTACATCCATATAATTGTCGATTGACATGTACCTTCTCTACAAGGCTTTTAGTCATCCATTTAGTGTTGTGAGATACCTCTTCTCCAACATAAAGACATCCATTGACCTTCTTGATTAGCTCCAATGTCACAATAACCGACAATCTATCCACCATTAATACTACAGTATCGTCTATTACTTTCATATTCTTCCAAAACTCATAAAATTCATTCAGATAAACTGCTTCACGAACCTAAAAGAAGTTTTTCCATCCAGCTGCCTCGACTTTTGATTCCATGTCCATCTGATTCTTCTTCAAGGAGTCGAAATCAACGAGTCTTATATGAATCATAGCTTGATCCATTATGCTCTTTAGACAGTAGGAACTTTCTTAAGATAATGCGATTAGTTTCTAAAGATGAGAACGTAAACAAAAGGTCTTGAAATTATAAGTAATGAACAGTTTTTGTTTGAGATCTTTGCAAACGTTGGTTTCAAAAGTATTCAAGAGTATTCTTAAGTCGGTGATGTTGAGAACCTTTCGAGAAGATTTCTCTTATATACTGCCATCTCAAAAGTTACCATTTGTAACTTACAGTTACTATGCTCTTGAAAACTTACTACTTTTTATCTTCCTTTTGTAAAGATCCTCTAGGTTATGACGTATCAGACGATTTATCACTCATCAGTATCATATTAAAATTTTGTCTGATTTCTTTGAATCTTTCTTCATTCAAGGGCATAGTGAATATATCTGCCCATTGATGATTTGTCTCAACAAACTGCAGACTAATAATTCCCCTCTAAACATAGTCTCGCAAAAAATGTTGCCTTACTTCGATATGTTTTACCCTTGAGTGTTGTAATGGATTCTTTGATAGGTTGATAACACTTGTGTTGTCACAGAAGATTAAAATTTGTTCTTCTTATATTGAATAATCTTCTAACTGATACTTAATCCATTATGTCTGTGAGCAACAACTTGCAGCTAACATGTATTCAGCTTCTGCAGTAGATAGAGCAATTGAGTTTTGCCTCTTACTAGACCATAAAACTAGATTATGACCAAGCAAGTGACATCCTCCACTTGTACTCTTCCTATCAATCCTGTCTCCAGCATAATCAGCATCACAGTAGCTAATTAACTTGAAATCTTTACTTTTCTCGTACATTAAGCAAAGATCAGTAGAACCTGAAAGATATCTCAAAATTCTTTTAACATCAATATAATGAGATTCTCTAGGATTTGCTTGAAATCTAGTACACAAACAAACACTAAACAAAATATCAGGTCTGCTTGTTGTAAGGTAAAGTAAAGAACCAATAATTCCTCTAAAAAGGGTTTGATCAACCTACTTACCTGCTTCATCCTTAGATAAAGGGTTTGAAGGATGCATAGGAGTTGACATCGGTTTTACTTTGTCCATACCATATTTGACCAACAGTTCTTTAATATACTTCTGTTGATGAATAAAAATATTTTCTTCGATTTACATAACTTGTAAACTAAGAAAGAATTTTAATTCACCTATCATGCTCAATTCAACTCACTTTTCATCAAATTTTAAAAACTAGACCAAAGCTTCTTAGACGTTGCACCAAAAATAATATCATCCACATATATCTGTACTATGATCAAATCATTCTCAATGCATTTTCTAAACAAGGTCTTATCTACATTTCCTCTACTAAAACCATTTTTAATCAAAAACAAACTTAGACGATCATACCAAGCTCGAGGAGCTTGTTTCAAGCCATGTAAAGCTTTGTGAAGTCTATAGACATAGTCTGGTTTCTTACATAAACCTCTTCATCTATAAAACCACTCAAAAAGGCACTTTTCACGTCCATTTGAAATAGCTTTATATCTTGACAGACAACATATGCAAGCAAAATCCTAATAGCTTCTAACCTAGCTACAAGAGTATAAGTTTCATTATAGTCTATTCCTTCTTGCTAATTATAGCCTTGAGCTACTAACCTAGCTTTGTTATGACTTACTCTACCTGACTCGTCTAGTTTATTCTTAAAAACCCATTTGGTTCCTATGATAGACTTTTTAGAAGGTCTGGGAAATAAAGAACAAACTTTACACCTAGTAAATTGGTTCAACTCTTCTTGCATAGCTAAAATCCAAGTCTCATCCTGAAGAGCTTCATCAATTTTCTTAGGCTCTATTTCAGAAATAAAAACCACATTTACTTTTCTTCTAAACTTAGACCTAGTTCTTACTCTGTCTGAAGTTTCTCCTATAATCAGATCTTCTGGGTGAGAAGACTTATATCTCCAGTCCCTTTTCAAGCTAAAACTTTTAGGAACATCTTCTATTTTCTTTAAAGGAACATCTAACGGTGACACACCTTCATTATCAAATAAGGGCACTGCTAGGGTTTCATTATCAGTATCATTACTTCTATCTAGTTGAGAACCATCGTCAAACTTGACATGAATAGATTCTTCAACAGATTTAGAAGCAAGATTATAAACCCTATAAGCT